>OY855903.1:15840158-16096185 GCA_963693305.1 Meandrina meandrites | reverse complement strand
GGTGATCCTGGCTGCAGAAAATGTGTTGATATGTCTCCCCGGACCTAATCACTATAAGGTCAATTTCCAGCTGCGTTGCCAGCGTGGTTGGTTCAGTGGCCGAGTGGTTAAGGCATCCGACTAGTAATCTGGAGACCCGGGTTCAATTCCCGGCTGGACCACATTTTCACTCATTTATATAGTTGTGTTTATTTCTGTTCCTATTTAACTGTGTATGTATTTATTTATCAGAAATCGCTGTGAATCGCCTTCCGAACGGGAATAGGTTGGTGATCCTATATAAATGAGGCAGTCAGTTGTCCAGATTCCCCACCCCACACTCAATTTAATATTTATTTCTCTCCTCGGGGGAATAGGACTGTGAATCGCCGATCGACCGGGGTGTAGTGAGGTGATCCTGGCTGCAGAAAATGTGTTGATATGTCTCCCCGGACCTAATCACTATAAGGTCAATTTCCAGCTGCGTTGCCAGCGTGGTTGGTTCAGTGGCCGAGTGGTTAAGGCATCCGACTAGTAATCTGGAGACCCGGGTTCAATTCCCGGCTGGACCACATTTTCACTCATTTATATAGTTGTGTTTATTTCTGTTCCTATTTAACTGTGTATGTATTTATTTATCAGAAATCGCTGTGAATCGCCTTCCGAACGGGAATAGGTTGGTGATCCTATATAAATGAGGCAGTCAGTTGTCCAGATTCCCCACCCCACACTTAATTTAATATTTATTTCTCTCCTCGGGGGAATAGGACTGTGAATCGCCGATCGACCGGGGTGTAGTGAGGTGATCCTGGCTGCAGAAAATGTGTTGATATGTCTCCCCGGACCTAATCACTATAAGGTCAATTTCCAGCTGCGTTGCCAGCGTGGTTGGTTCAGTGGCCGAGTGGTTAAGGCATCCGACTAGTAATCTGGAGACCCGGGTTCAATTCCCGGCTGGACCACATTTTCACTCATTTATATAGTTGTGTTTATTTCTGTTCCTATTTAACTGTGTATATATATATATATATTATAAAAAACATTCCTGAATCCGTGAACAGAAGGCTGTCAGAAATATCTTCGGACGAACAAGTCTTCCACGAGGCAGCACCACCGTACCAGGAAGCACTGAAAAAGAGCGGATACACCCACAACCTGGAATTTAGGCCACCGCCGCAAACACCACCATCGCGCAAACGTAATCGATCAAGAAACATAATTTGGTTTAATCCGCCTTTTAACAAAAACGTCAAAAGCAACATAGGCAGAGCGTTCCTCCGCCTAATTGATAACTGCTTCCCCACCGGACACAAATTGCGGAAAATCTTTAACCGAAACACCCTAAAATTAAGCTACAGTTGCATGCCATGCGTCAAGCAGATCATCGATGGTCATAATAAAACCATCCTTAAGAAAGAATCGCAACCGCCACAAGACCAGGCCGACAAGGCGTGCAACTGTAGAAATAAGAACGAGTGCCCCTTAGAAGGTGCATGCCTGACGAAAGAAATCATCTATCAAGCAACTGTTGTGTCTGATAATAGTACTGAAACATATGTAGGAGCAACATCAACTGAATTTAAGACAAGGTGGAGAAACCATCAGGTTTCATTCAAAAGCGAGAAGCGTAAGAACGACACTGAACTAAGTAAGCATCTTTGGAAGCTCAAAAGCGAACGGAAAAACTTCGCGATGAAATGGAGAATCCTCGCTAAGGCGAAAGCCTACACAAATATCACCAAGCGATGCAATCTCTGCTTAACAGAGAAATATTTCATTATCACCAAGCCACATCTGGCAACGCTAAACAAGCGGAACGAACTAATTTCGACCTGTAGGCACAAAAGAAAATACATTCTTAAATTTAGTTAAACGACCCCGCGCGGGTTATGCTGCGCGCGCAGTTTTGATGTACCGTGCTCAGGCTATCTAGCGTGCACTAAATTTAAAAATAATATTTTATTTGAGATTTTCGACGGCCAGCTGCAACATATTTGTAACAGAATGTTGTAACGGCACATCTGATGTTAAGATTAACGTAAGTCCATGTTAGCAAATTTAGCACGTAAACTTAGTGCGGCTTAGTTTCGAAATAAGTGTTGTAGACGATTAAGCGCGCGCTATACTTTGTAAAATTTCAAATGTTGAAAACCGTTTCCATCACGTGATCATAACGTCTATGTAGAAACTGACGCTTCAGTGTATACAAGAGTTTAACTGATGAGTGGGTCACCGTTTCGGTGGCCTATGAAACAGTATTGTATTAAACTCAATGCACTCAAAATTTGAGTAGTTTAACTTCAGATTTATATATATATATATATATATATATATATATATATATATATATATATATATATATATATATATATATATATGTCGATTCAGTTAAGTGGTCTCACGAACAATGCTTCCCGTTGTTTCAAATTGGAGGATCACTGTAGCGATCGTGGATACTTGCAGAGTTTTGACATATAGGTAACATGTAAGTCCAAGAAACCAACTCCAATTTGATACTTTGTGCTTTTTACTCGACGTTTCGGGCGTCGCGCCCTTTCTCAAGAGTACACAAGCTGATAAGATCGTTATTTGACTGGGAACTGTTTGTTACGTGCCAGCGAAATAATTTAAATTTAAATTCAACGGTTATATTAGTGCGCGCTTAACATTATGCGCGCGCGTGCAAAAACCTTTTCGACAATGTTACATTTATAGAGGACAACAAAGACAACTTATAAAACTTAAGTTAAAGTTAGGATGATCATATAAAGTTGCTTATGTTTGTCCGTTGATCGAGGGCTTTAACTTTTGGATCCAGAAGTCCTCTCTGGTTCTTCTGATTATTTGATTATTGCTACGAACACGCTCGATTATAGATAACCTAAAATTGTCAAGTCCGCAGTTTCTGAAGTGCCGCACCGTGGGGATGTTCTTGTTCCCCAAGGTGATGTCCGAGCGGTGTTGGTTGGCTCGTGTCCGTATCATGTTTCCCGTTTCCCCTACATATTGTTCCTTGCACTTTGCATAATAAGTTCAGCAACTGGCGAATGTATCGTCCTCCGTGGACACACGACTTGCGAAACAAGAAATATAATTTACCTAATAAACCTAATAAACTATCTGACTGGATTTGAAAAAACAAGCCTCCAGAAAGTATTACTTTATTTATGCAGTTCGGCTAAAAAAAAAAAAAAAAAAAAACTTATGTAGCGTGCCTAGTGGGAAAAGTATACAACTTCTCTGTGGATATGTGTTTTCTCTAAATTTCCCATTCCCCCCCCCTCCCTCTTCGCATCCTCAGATGCAGTTGTGTGGGGTGGGTGGGGGTTAGGCAAGTCCCAGTCTCTGATGCGCTGTGTACACACGTTTGAATTTTATTTGCGGACAGACTAGCATAAGTAAGCTGATCGAGCTAGCTTTCTATAACTTGCTGTCTAAAGGAGGTTTGCCTGAAGACATCATTAAGTCTAGTGAAGGTGAAAGTCCAACGATTTGCAAGTTTGCGTCGTCTGTTATCCTACTTCCGACTTAAGCGGGTCGACTTAAAGACTCGAAGCGGTTGGACATAACGATAACGTGGTGCCTCTTTTATTATTATTTTTTTTTATTTCATTCTACACTGTCAATTTCATTACCTTTACGTATTTCCGGTATTGCGCAAAATACCGCAATCACTACATATAAAACACTTCCCAATGTAATTTCCCATTGTACCTGAAGAAGGCTGGTTTGGCCAGCCTAAATATAGTACACAAATTTATAACCTTTCTACGTTGTATCGGTTTCTGCTTTTTTATAGTCTTCATTTTTCTATTTTAAACCGATCAGATCATTATTGATCCAACGTATACCATAGGATCATCTTCCACGGTTGCTTGCTTGTTTAAACATTTTTGCCTCTTTTAGACAGCAAAAGGCTCTAGGCACATGAATTAAGGCTCGGAAGCAGTAGTTAGGGCACATTTCTAATCGATGGTGGCGATATTTGGCTTGAATTTGAGCGTGCCTAGAGTGTTAGTTCTTTTCTCTGTTGTATGTTGGGGACGGGTATTTCCCGCTTCATTAAATTGAAATACATCCGGGACATTGTTATTTGCGAGAAGAATCATGTCGAACAACAGGGCCAAGAAATCACTTCAAGCGATTATGTGAGTAGACCTTTTTCCTTCTATTTTCAATTTTAGGCGTTCTCCGCTTAGCTAACAGTCAGAGTTCTTTTTGATTCGCTAGTGGAGGGGAATGTTATCGCGCGGTTTTCCGGTCGACAATGAGCCGATAATTGACATAAACAACACATGCATGCCAGCGTTTCGCTTTACTCAGATATATCTGATATATTGCCTGGTTTGCTTGAAATTTAATCAAACGTCGATGTAGGACGCTAAAGTTCAGTTTATTTGAGAAGTCAATGCCTTTAGAAAGCTAAAGACAAGCTCTCGGCCGAATGTTTTCACACGTTTATCTTGGTGTCAAATTAGACTGATATATCATGTTGTAAACACTCTTAATTAAATAGTATAGTTCGTGATTCGGGCAAAATACCCTGAACTGTGTTAGTATTTTTGGCCACAAAAGGCAAAAGGAGTGCCTTTTACATTCATCCGAGCGACAATTATGCTTTGTGGAAAGCTCTCTATTCAGGGCTAGTATCAAAACTATCAGTGTCCGTGAAATTTCTGGAGGCTTGTTTTTTCAAATCCAGTTAGATATATATATAATAGATTGTGTAGTAAAACTACTCCGGTGTTGAGTTCATATGGATTTTAATACAATACTGTTTCGTAGGTCAACGCGAGGTTGGCCCACTCATCAGTTATCCTCCATATACACTGATGCCAGAAAGATGCACACAAACAATATGATCGCGCAAGATGCGTTATGCGTTAACAAAAAGCTGTTAATTTTACCGTTAAGAATACCGTTAAAAATTGAAAACTTATGCACGCGCTATCTGTATTAACATGCGCGCGCTAAGAAGCAATTGCCGTACTCGTTAAATTGTATCTTAGGAGAAACTTTCTTTTGTGCCTACATGTCGAAACGAGTTCATTACGGGAATTTTCCCGCCATGTCAACATTTGCTTTGTGAGCCCGCCGGAATTTCACATCAAAGAACAGATAATGTTTCTTTAACAAAGAGGTCGCAGCCCGTTGGTTTATCAAACTGTAGGTTAAGAGTATTTATTGTAAAGGGCTTATTATGTGAAATACAGGCACGCTTTACTGTTCTTAAAATTGATTTCTTTTCTTTTACGTTTATTGCTGTAGTTAGTTCACAGTCTTGTGTGGTTCTTCTGATCGGTCTATGAAGCGCAACAAATTCGGTGCACTCGCACGATGATATAAAGCGTTGACGTTATCTGTAAATAAACGACACGCAATGCACGCAGAAGAGATGGCGTTTTTTTGTGAACTTGCAGCGAACGAGCAAATTCTTAGCTGTCCAACAGGCAATCTAAATGGAACAGAAAAAAGGCCCCTTTTAGCTGGCGACAGTACCTATCCCCATTAACGAACTGGCTAGTGAAACCCTACCCGCGGACAGAGGACGCCTGACTCAGGAGCAGAGAAAGTGTAACTTAAAGTTCGGTACGCTACGATCTGTAATGCAACGAGCATTTGGCATGTTGAACGGTCGTTGGAGAATTGCGTTGAAAAGGGTTGAACAGAAAAACGAGACCCTAAAGAAGACTGTGATTGCTACGTGAGTATTGTACAACATTTGTTTTGAAAAGTGCGACCTATGGCACGGATAACAACGATCCAATAACAGAAAATAAACAAGTAGATAAAGACAATTATTTTGATGCTAAATCTTTAAAAATGTCTTTTAAGCCAGCAAGTATGGTGTTTTCCCATTTTCCTACTCTGGGCGTCACGGAACATTTCAGCCCATCGTTCAAATCTTGCGTTGTCCTGTTCCATACTATTTCAAACATTTCAATAAAAGAACTCTGCCAGTCTGGAGTCGTACTTTCTCGCCATTCTTTTCTCAGGCGGTTCTAATTCAAGTCGAGCGAGACCGCTGCTTTAACTGGTTGAACTCGTACTCTAGATTCTGCTGCCGTTACTTCACCTGCTGTAGCATTCTCTGGCTTTCTGGACACCTTTCTTTATACAAAGAATAGATATCATTCCAGAGTTTGATTTTTTTCTCTTTGTGAAACTCCCCACAACTTACTAAATTTTGGCGCCTACGCTTCAAGAACTTCGTGCGTTTCTTCCTCAGTCCAGTCAGCAGAATTAACGCGAGGTTTTTTCGTTTTTGTGTTTGCCGTAGCAAGTACTTCGACATCACTTGGACCTGAAGACTGAGGCGATGGCGTGCTTCTCGCCAGTAGTAGTAGCTGGACGATAAAATGTGGCGCTTGTCGATGGAAATGGCCAATGTTGACTGCCATTCATTGGCTGATCTGGATTTGCTACTCTTGCAAACCGTCGATTTAATAAGTTATCACTAAAGGAACAAAATGCGTGATTTGTGATTGTGTGAATGTTCTTTTTACAGAAAGAAATGTACGTGTCGTACAAGTCTTGCGTGTTTTGATAGTGCGTATTAAAGTAGCGTGGCATCCGACAAACGATACAAGGTCAAACGGTCTCAGTTAGTCCTTCAGGTTGTTTACACCTTTTAAAAGAAATTTCTGTCTACCGAATCTAATAGTACTCGTCAAATATAATTTATCTCTTTCGTTTATACTTTGTATTAGTCCTTTCTAACTGCCGGGGAGTAGTTTGCTTTGTGTTCTACGCGGCGATAACTTGATTTCTGTTCGCATGTGAAAAGTAGCCGGGCAGTGGCTTTGCCGTGAACATGGCACCTAACTATTTTATTAACTTTTATTTAAAAAGACCCCTTCCTTTCCAAATAGACCCATGCGTTTTATGATTTTACTTCCAATCATTGCGAAATGTTAGATTCTTAGCTTAGTCAACTTTTATTTTAGAAGTGAAAAAAAAAACATACAGACCACCAAACTAGCCCTCTGATTATAGATTTTGATAATCGAGAAATGTTTATCAGCACGCTAAGATAAAATCAGTCAGCTGCGAAAGTAAACGAAACGCGAGAATAAATATAGACATTCCTTAAATGTTTCTTTTTCCTTTCGCGTGACAGTCAGGACGTTTCTCAAATGTTTCTTTTTCCCCTCGCGTGACAAGATATCCGCCATGGATCCTGAACGCGTGATCGCTTCGATTGTAGCTCTTCTTTTCCTGATTATTGCGCTTAGAAAAGTTCAGATATTTTTTTCGAGTTTAGGATTGCGGTCGCGATGCGAGAATCGTTACCGAAAGGTTTTTCGTGACTGCATAAAATGTAATTAACAAGAGTTGACGGAACAAATTACTTGCCCTGTGTAGCAGTGTAGGGTTTCAAGTACGGAATAGCTTAGTGTCAAGTGTAGTGTGTCAAACTTATACAGTTGCGGTTACACATCGTCCTTTTACCGTGTTAAATGGGCTCTTTACCTCGGAAAACTCACAAATCGTGTATGACCAACATGGCCAACATTTCCCAAGGTAAATTTATCGCGGTGTATTTCCATGGATACATCAAAAAGAACAAAAGGATCGCCCATGAAAGTTACCGAGGTAAATAGGTAGTTTTTTTAAGTACCCCAAGATAAAATGACCGATCGCGAGGCAAACTTCAAAGATAAGCAAATAAAATAAACAGAGAAATTTGAAATTAAATATGGTTTAGATTTCCGGAGGTCAACTTTGCGTGTTCAAGGCAACAAAAGCGTGGTCTTTTTTAGAATCATGGCTGGATGGCTTGCTGATTTGTACGTATAAGCTACTTTTTTTTGGAAATTTGGCGTTTAAATACAACACAAGTCAAGGAAGATCTATAGTGCATTTTCTTATATGTATTTCGATTTAATCTCTAGGCCTAGAAACATCCAACAAGGAGATTTATAAAAACGGAGTCTTCGCCTTCTAATTCTTCGGTGTCTGAAACACTGACATAACAAAGCAGTAGAAGACTGTCGAAACAGTATAAATAATAAAAGCGAGATGATGCTAGCAAGCACCCTCGAATTATCCATTTTCGCATTTCGCGCCGAAAACAGTATGAAAGATTAATGACCTTGGTAAAGTATTAAGTCTGTGACGGCAAACACCCCGGTAACGTATTCCCGCGGTGAGTTTACCTTGATGTAATTTGCCTTGGGAATTCTATTTCGTTACAAACATTCCGGTATTTCCATTTTCAGCGTTTTCGTCGCAAGAAACATGTACTCTATTTTCTGACATTGTTCTTGGATCGTAGAAAGCGGGCAATAAATCACAAAAGAAATGGAAAACAGCGAAATTTAACGGTCGGCGCAAGAAGGTGGGGGACTAGTGCTTCGAGTAACGCTCAATTCCTCTTGCGTTCATTCGCGTCAAAAATAGAGAGGACGTTCCATTTTGGTAAAAAATCATAAATAATATTTTGTTCTGTCATTTCGTTTTCCCGCCTGTTTTGTAATTTTGTCGTCCCGCTTGTTTTGTCATTTTGTTTCCCTAGTGTTTTATCATTTCGTTTTCCCGCATGTTCGCCATTTTTATTTCTCGCATATGAAAAAAAGAAGACTTAAAATTATCCCAGCAAAATTTTCCCCGATCTCTGCTTTCCCCATCCCCGGAAATGGTAAATCTTCTAAAAACACCTTTCTTTTTAGAGGCGCGAAAGTTGCAAGCGTAGATAACATACAAGCTTTTTACAGCCTAGAGAAACATTTCCTGTTATAATAGCTTTTTGGTAACGTATATTTTAGCCTCTTTTTGTAATAGCATTGTAATAAGGAGTACTATTTTTAATCTTAAATTTTAATGTGATGTAAGGTTTAGATGCAGCGCACCTATAGATACTAGTCTTCCACCTGAATGACCCACCCTGTTTAAATAAAGTTTCATATACTTACTACTTTCGTAATGATTCAGTATACTCACTCGGTGATGAGCTAAAAATGAGAAACAATACTGATAAAAAACAATACTGAACGATTGCTGTGACCGTTTTTGGGTGTCCTCAGTCACCAAACAGTTTCATTCTGATGTGGAATGCACGCTTGTCTGACTAGAGACAAGAAATGTAGTCTCCAAGTGAATGTAACCCCTTTTGAATGGTAGCTGTCAGCAGTCTGTAAGTGTTCTTCACCAAACACTTTCATTCTAATATCATACGCGCGCTTCTTGGACTTCAGAGTGGAGATGTAGTTGCCTAGTGAATGTTGTGTAGCCCTTACTGAATGATAGCTCTCAGCCATCTCTGAATGTTCTTCACCAAACAGTTTCAGACTGATATCAAGTACAAGCTTGGATCCGGATCCAGAGCAGAGATGTAGTCGCCCAGTGAATGATGTGTAACACCCCTACTGAATGGTAGCAATCAGCTGTCTCTGAATATCAGAGACAGTATATCAATTTATTATATGGACGAGAGTGTTTTACTGGGAACTAAACCACTCGTAGAATCCATACGCCACTCCATCCGGGACCCGAGTGGCGTATTTTCCGTATGACACGTTTGCGAGTGTCATATCGCTCATTGACGTCACGATTCGCGCCATTTCTACTTTGTTGAATGAACTTGGTTTCTTGTGTCGTTCAGGTTTGTTGTGAGCAAGCATCGACAAGCAGGTTTAATTTGTTTAATTTTAAAAGCGACGAAAAAGAATGAGGTTTGAGAAAAACTCAAGGACGAGAACATGGTATACTAATGGAAACATTGATGATTTGAACGCTTTTAGAGAGAATTCTTCGCAAGAAATTTACAAAGTGCAAGATGTTGTAAAGAAGAAAACAAAAGCAGTTGAAAACTATCGACCGTCAAGACATTGTCGCATCGGATTCAAGTCAAAAGTCAGTGATGTTTTCAGTTCTTACTTGTTACGATATTTAGTTGACAAATATTTCATGTATTTTGTTTGAGTTGGAATTCAGTAAGTGTTTCTATATCCTGAACACAGGTGCTTTGTATTTTCTGTGAAGACGAACGGTGATATGTAAAACTTGCTCGATTTTTCGAAAACAATGAAATAAAAATCGGCAATTTCAATTACATGTGGTCTCCATATAATAAAAAGAACATTACACGTTGGCTCAAAAGATATGAATTTTATGTTCTCGTGGCAAAAACGACATCTCACTCGTTCGCTGCGCTCACTCGTGAGATATCGTTTCTGCCACTCGAACATAAAATTCATATCTTCTCGCCACCGTGTAATATCCTCTATATCCTTCACCAAACAGTTTCCATCTGATATAAAGCGCTCGCTTCCTGGACTTGGGAGCGGACCATTTCACACCTCGAAAATGGAGATTTACGGAAAATTAAAGGTGGCTTAAATCTCCTTAAAGCTGGTTATCCAACTTTACGCCATCAATCAAAGGTTCTTAAAGGTGGTTAAACCTGACATTTACGCTACCGTGCGTAAACCTGGTGTAAATGTGGCTTAAATGTTTCAATCTCTTTAAGGTGGCCCGCGGCTAATTCTGGGAACGGAGGTGCTCTTTTCTAAATCGAGTTTTCGGCATGTAAACGTTAAACGATTTCTCTGATTTTTGGCAATCGAAATAACAAATGTTTAAATTTTATAAAGCTTTGAACCTTAGGGCGAACAAAATAAACGAACACGAGATATTAGCGTTTTTAAAAAAATCAATTTATGAAAAAACGCGAATATTTTCCAAACGCGACGATAGATTTTTTTCTAATTAATGTCAACTAGTTCAAATTATCCAAGTTTTAATGTGAGCAAGTTTCAACGAAATCGGCTGGGTAGAAATTGCTGCACAGTTGACTGTTGAATTTTTGCTTCAAAATATTATGCTTGTGTATAATTGGGAGCTGTTAAAACAAAGTTTAAGTAATGCTCAGATCTCATGGATTATTTGAAAGCTTAATGCCAGCTAAAACGTTGCTGAAAAGTATGGAAAGATCGGAAACTCCCAGCAAAAGTTGTAGACAAATGAAGCAGAAGAGGTTTACGGTCCGTAAATTGTGAATTTAAAAATATCCATTTTTTTTAGAATTAAAAAAAATCTACCGATTTTTTTTCTTTTATTTTCAAGTATGAGAAAATACAGCATTTGTGCAAACGGCTTTATCTAGTTCCGTCTGTCTAGTCTCGATGAAACTCGTCGAATGTGGCTCGCCAAGATAGCTACTTCTCGTCTTCCATTTTGGAGTGCTTTGAAAATGCTCTTGTTACAGTAAATTATTCAAACTTGCCGCATTATCAAGATTATTTAGCACCTGGAAATAAACATGCCACGGATAAAATTGCGGCTGAGCATTGTATTCATGCATTTTATTTAGCAATGAATGGGGCGTGTGGCGTGGTATGTTAAATTCCAGGTGCGAAATAATCTTGAGAATGCCTCAAGTTTGAATCATTTACTGTTACGCGAGGGTTTCCAAAGCGCTTCAAAATGGAAGACGCGAACTAGCCATCTTGGCGAGCAAAATTCGACGCGTTTCATCGAGATTAGACACACGAAACTAGATAAAGCCGTTTGCATACATGCTGTATTTTCTCATACTTAAAAATAAAAGAAAAAAAATCGGTAGATTTTTTTTTAATTCGAAAAAAATGAATATTTTAAAATTCACAATTTACGCATCGTAAACCTCTTCCTCTTCATTCGTTTACAACTTTTTCTAGGAGTTTCCGATCTTTCCATACTTTTCAGCAACGTTTTAGCTGGCATTAAGCTTTCAAATAATCCATTGGATCTGAGCATTACTTAAACTTTGTTGTAACAGCTCCCAATTATACACAAGCATAATATTTTGAAGCAAAAATTTAACAGCAAATGTGCAGCAATTTCTACCCAGCCGATTTTGTTGAAACTTGCTCACATTAAAACTTGGATAATTTGAATTAGTTGACATTAATTAGAAAGAAATCTATCGTCGCGTTTGGAAAATATTCGCGTTTTTTTGATAAATATATTTTTTCAAAAGCGCTAATATCTCGTCATCGTTTGCCTTGTTTGCCCTATAATTTAAAACTTTATAAAATTTGAACATTTGTTATTTCGACTGCCAAAAATCAGAAAAATCGGTTGAGGTTTACATGCCGAAAACTCGATTTAGAAAAGAGCACCTCCGTTCCCAAAAAATAGCCGCGGGCCACCTTAAGCCAGCTTTAGACATGAGTGTAAAGCTGGTTTAAAGGTCAGCTTTAAAAATGTAAAGGTCGCGTAAAGCTGATTAAATTCCAAATTTACGCCAGCTTTACTTCAGCTTTACACCACAGTAAAGTTATGTTTTCATGCTGTGTTTGTAGTCGGCAAGTGAATGTTGCGTTACACCTACTGAATGGTAGCTGTAAGTGGTCGTTGGATGTTTTTTTTTACCAAACAGTCTCAGTATGATATCACTTGAACACTTCTTATAGGCAAGAGCAGAGTTGTAGTCTTCTAGTGAATGTTGTGTAACCCTCACTTCATGGTTGTTGTTAGTCATGCTCACCAAACAGTTTTCCGTCTGATTTCAAGTGCACCCGTTTTGGACTCGAGAGCAGAGTTGTAGTCTCCAACTGAATGTTGTGTAACCCCCACTGAAAGATAGCTGTCCGCAGTCTCTGAATGGTTTTCACCAAACAGTTTCCGTCTGATATCAAGTGCATGATTCTTGGGCTCAAGAACGGAGATGTAGTCGCCCAGTGAATGTTGTGTAACCCCTACTTTATGGAAGTTGTCAGCAGTCTTTCGATGTTCTTCACCAAACAGCCTCGGTCTGATGTCGAGTACACGCTTCTCTGACTAAAAAGCTTCTGAGCAGTCCCCTCTCCTGTGTTGAATGACGGCTTGGTCTAAATAGATGTCTGGAAAAATCGAATAGCACATAATACGAATAGTACGAATACTCCCGAATAGTCGCGAATAGTATGTGATAAGTCATCCATGTCCAGTATACACGACCTGATACGAGTCGTAAGTCGTGAATGATGACAACTAGTAGCGAATAGTAGTTGAATAGTGCCGAATAGTAAGGAAAAGTGACAAATACTATAGTTCCAAATACTAACGAATAGTTGCAAATAGTGACGAATAGTCCTAAATAGCGACGATAACGAATAGTGACAATTCGAGACCAGAATACTCTCTACTACTGATCAAAGTCAATGTCTTACATTGATCTTACACTTAAGCATATACCACGGACAAAGAAAGGGGGCAGCTATTTTTTCCTAATTTGGAATGCCCCTTCTTTGTAATCCTCTGCACCCTTAGCGAATTGCAACTGTCAGGTTGAGTTTAAGACGAAACAAAACTACCTGGTAAAAACTAGCGTGTGAGCCTGAGAACTTTACAAAAACAAAAGAAACAAGACATCAATACATCAAAAAGAATTATAAAAGAACAGTCATTTTATAAAATTATAGAACGAAAACAAACTTAGCACCAAAACAAGGCTATACCTTGTGGTTTAACGTTTTAACACTGAAATCACAAATTACACAAAAATATTGAAAAGAGACACGAGACAGCCCAAAGGGCCTTTGATTAGATTACACTGCAATAATTTAATATATAGATTTAGGTAGGCCTAAAAGCGGAGCTCCCATTTATTGTTTATTTTTTGCTCGGGTTAATTGCAGTGTTACCAAATAAGTAGCCGCACTATTTCTAAGCTTATACAGTGGCCTATATAGGTACAAAATAAATAAATATTTTTCATCGCTCATGGGTAAACTTTTAAGTATAAAAGTGTAAAAACCTCTCATGGTTTTGTCAGTGACGAAAGCGATGTCAACTTATTTCGAGGTTAAACCTTTTGACTTTTATTGTCTGTGACAGGTTCTAAATCTGAAATTGACGAGTGCACTTTATTGGGGTCCTCACGTACGCACGTAGGCGCACACAACATATCTTTGTAAAGCTTTTTACAACGTTTTAATACTGCACAATAATTAATACATCTTCATGAGTTATTCAATGTAAAAAGGACCTTGATCTTGTTTTGATTTAATACAAAACAGTACGGGCAAAAAATCAACTTAAGGCAAAAACAAAGTACAGAAAAACAAAGTAAACTGAAGGTTGCTGTAAACCAAACGAACTCACACCACGGCAAACTGAGAAAACCAAGGCGGCAACACAAACTCTGCAAATTGATGATGCCAGTTTTGTTAGTCAGATTTTGTGTAAGAATTGTGGCAGTTTGTGATTTGGGAAGTGGTGCACGCTAACTTAGAATAAGCTTACAATGTTGTTTTGAACCGTCTTCTTTTCGCTGCGATTTGGTTGCATGATTATCTAATTCTGTTTTATCGTACGTGTTGCTAAATACCTAAGAGAATTTTTATGAAGAGAACTGATTCAATTTTCTTCATTTATGTTTTCCCCTGCCTCCCATCTACGAATAAATCAGTACTGCATATCCTGAAGCTTGTTTGCTGGGCCCAAATACAATGATCAAACAACCAATATTGGAATTAAATGGCTATGAAAAAAGGCCCATAGCCGCTTTAATAAAATCATGATCAAATTACAAGGAACGAAATTAAATAATTATGTGGCCCAGTAAAGGTGAGGGCACTCAAAAACGAAACTGCAAAACAACTACCCAGAGCACTGCCGAGAGGACAAAATTGAGAAGGGTTGGGAGGGGAAATACACACCTTCCCCAGCGAGTCAAAGGATCGAATGACATGACAGCAATTGACTGTGCGATAATAACGCATGTCCCCAGAGGGGACATCATTTATTCAACCCCATGACCTCTCAGCACGCGCCCGGATTTTGTCACGGAACCCGTAACGCAACATGCCATTAACCACTGTTTGCCAGGGAAAAACATAAAAATCCTATTCGCAAGCAAATATTTCATTTATGTTTTCCCCTGCCTCCTATCTACGAATAAATCAGTACTGCATATCCTGAAGCTTGTTTGCTGAGCCCAAATACAATGATCAAACAACCAATATTGGAATTAAATGGCTATGAACAAAGGCCCATAGCCGCTTTAATAAAATCATGATCAAATTACAAGGAACGAAATTAAATAATTATGTGGCCCAGTAAAGGTGAGGGCACTCAAAAACGCCAAAAGCATCAGGATTTTCCAAAAATAATGATGCTCGCCCCACCCAAAGGAAATGCAGCACTGAACGAAAAGGAGAAAGGAACCGCTGCCCCTGCAAGCAAACTCCTCCTCCCCATGAATAACAAAAGGAATGAAGATAAGCTGATACTTAGTGAAACTCATATCTATGCGTGGGGAACAGCTGCCCTTGCAAGTCAGTCCCTCCATATGCTTGTAAGTAAAGATAAACTTGACATGCTGTCAAACCCTATTATGGCCTGGGCAAAGTGATGAACTAATAGATAAAAACAGGAGACTGCTGCCCTTGCGAGTCAGACCCTCAAGACACTTTTAAGTAAAGATAAACTAGACATGCTGTTAATCCATATTACGACATTCTCAAAGAGATAAACTAATAGATAAAAACAGGAGGCTGCTGCCCTTGCAAGTCAGACCCTGTATCTCTACATGCATAACAGAACGAAAAATGAAAACAAAATTTGGAGACTGCTGCCCTTGCAAGTCATCCCCCATAGAAATACGTAAAAATTAAAATTCTAATAATAGCACCGCCACCTAACTCCGAGCCGACTTAAACTGATGCCTTTGCAAGCTAGTAAAAGCGGTTCGAAATGTGGTAGAGGCAGCAGCAGCAGCCTCCCCCGCAGGAAGCCGCCAGGAGACTAAAATTAATAAACTAAGATGTTAACGAAGGAATCCTGATATATTTCTGAAATGCATTGGACTTCCAACGCCCTAAAGCCCTGATCTGTGCATCAGACATTCCAGCATCAGCAGCAAAAGAAGCAGCACCTATACGAAAACTATGACCCTTATAACGTGAAGGGTCGAGACCGCAATACTTAATGGCCATGGAAAGCTTGTCAATAAAGATAGCTCGTGAAATAGGGGAACCATCGGCAAGGTGAAAAAGAGGCCCTGGCCTGTCCCCCCTAAGTGACAAATAATCCAAGATTATTTGTACAGGACAAAAACTGTTGCGGCGATTAATAACAACTGAAAAAGGTCTCTGATTGTAGTTATGTTTGAAGTCAAGAAAGGTAAATTTTAAAGCAACAACCCCCTGATTCGCATCCATCAAGTTATCTGTACTCATCAGTACTCATCATATAGTTATCTGTACTCATCAGGTATACGCTTCCCGCGATAGTACATGACTAATTATATTAAATGCATCACATGTTATAAAAAAATACAAGGAAGCTTGCCGAGCGCCCCCCTCTTGTATTTATGAATTAAATGAAAAGTAATAATTTTAAGCTTGGTTTATAGGAAATGTTGTTTTCATTTTGGCGTAATGGATGACCGAATAACTTTTCTCTTCTAAATAACCTTTCTTTAAGACAATGTATGGAACAGAGTTACCTAGAATCCTCCTCACTTATGATTGATTTAAACAATAAATGGTCCATGATGTGAAAACCAAACTCGACTGAAACATGAAAAAGTCCCCTGGTTGCATGCAAAGCAGCTTTCAGGAGCACATGCTTTTGCACGATAAACCAAAACGATCTTTCACCACCGATCGACGACAGAAAATTTCATTTTCGGTGAGCAAATAAAATCCATTCCATCTGAAAGATCTTAAAGCGATTTGAAAGGCAAAGCCGTTCTCGGTGGAGAACAATTCGCTGTAACTCGCCATTTCGACTTCGCCAGAGCACGTTTTTTTGTTGTAAGTGAAACTCCCACTTGAACAGCAATATTCTTTAACGAACTCGAAATGTTTATACAACATCAAGTAGCTTGAAATCATTATAAGCTGGCTACAAGAACTCATGATTTGCCACCAAGCAAGTTCCCTGCGAAACATTATTATTTATTCTCTGCGTAAAATGAAAATTGATCTTTGTACGTGACGATCAATTGATCCACACTTTGTTTCACACATAACAGCACCTTCTGCAACCACAACGAAAAATTCTCTGCGTGATCCGCTCAATAAATCTAATTAAATAAATAAAATAAATAAATAAATGGGAATTTGCAGTGGCACTACCACAGAGTGGCTCTTCGTCCACTGTGTTGATTTTTGCGGAGGGAGGAAAACCGGAGAATCCGGAGAAAAACCCTCGGAGCGAGGACGAGAACCAACAACAAACTCAACCCACATATGACGCCGGGTCCGGGAATCGAACCCGGGCCACATTGGTGGGAGGCGAGTGCTCTCCCCACTGCGCCATCCCCGCTCCCCAATTATCTTCAGGACAAAAATTTAACTGCTTGCGGCTCCCCGTGTCTAGAATGAAGAACAGTCTTAGTAAATTCTTAAATTTGTTTGATAATGAAAGTGATTCTTTTACACAAATTGTTGTCAATTATGTAAAAAATCCTCCCACTTATTACATTCACTACGATTTAGTTGACAAACAGAAAAACATGTTAAATGGAAAACATTCTAGTATTTTAGCTCGTTTCGACATCCGAGAAGAACCGTATGAAAAAAATTCATGATCAAAATACGCATAATGCCTTTCGCGACATGCCTGCATCTGACCATATTACAAGTATGAAACTTTGGGTCACAGATGAAAATAGTAATATATTAAATTTCAATCACTTTAATCTCTCATTAGAAATTGAAATAAATTAAAATTATCATTAAAAATGTCAGAACAAACTATTATACCAAGCGCTCCACCACCATCAATTTATCCAACACTTGATGCCAAGAGGATTTTATATAGAGAACTGAATGAATTTTCTTCATTTCTGGTAAGTAAATATGCGTTAGGTGAAGCCTGAACTCACTCAGCCAAGCACAGGTAACTCGCAACGAAAGCGGAGAATTATTCATTTACGCATCTAAGATATTTCAACACACTCACTGATAAGCAGTGATAAGAGAAACAAAACAAATGCAAGCGAACCGAAATCGTGATTTTGATGTTAATAATTTGTTTTTAAAAATCCGATAATGAACATCAAGAATAACTCCACTAACTAAAACAGAAAATAGTTCGTCTAAACGAAATATTTAATAAACAATGTCTGTATAAAATGTACAAACATGAACACGTTTGATAAATATTTACGGGAAGATCAGAAAATCGACACAACTTCAAAACTGAAGTGTAATTCTCTCAATATAAAACTCGGCTTATTCTTAGTGCACACATTTACGTTTGCTACCTTATTACTGGAGGGCAAAGCTTCCAAACCAGCCCAATAAAAATATCGGACACGAACACGGCAGTTTCGTTGTGAGCTTACTCCAACACCACCGCGCATAAATTATGTGGATTATCAGCGAAGATCAATTTCTTTCTTTCCATCGGTGTAGCCATTAACAGTCTTTTATCCTTCACTTCAGTGAACTTGATCAGCTCTGAGTTCACTTTTAGTTGAGCTCAATTCAGCGATTTTCAGCCTTGCTCAGCCGCAGGTCGAACCCTGGTCATCGCTCTTTTTGACTTGTACTCCGATATATAATGTTCAAGTCTTGATCTTCCCGTTACGAGGTTGTCCTAAATCATTTGGCATAAGTTTCCATGATGTAGATGAGTAAATACAGCGAGAAATATTCACGAAGACTTAAGGACGGTGCCTACTTTTGTTACTGCGCACATCTTTTGCGCATCACGCAAGGCATTGATTGCACTAGACGCGCGCGCTAAGGGAATTTGCTCGCTCAAAATGACGAATTCAACTTCGCGACCAAGCGCGCGACTAAAATGCAAGAAAATTTCTGTTGCAACGAAATCCAGTTAATGGACATGCGAAACCAGGAACAGCGAAAGAGTAACATATCAGTAACCACTAAACGCTTATCGATAAAAATGGCTCACATTTAACAGTCTGAAACAAATCGCTAACTGCTCAAACGTAATCAGCAAACTGCTAACTATATATGGCGTAGTGCACGCGTGAAAAATTGCGCGAGAAGCAAATATTTAACTCGCTAGGGAGGGGATAGGAAAAGTGTAATTGACCTCAAAAGCGATTCCATACAACTCATATAACTTTTGAAAACGCGTGGTGACCCCTACTTTTTATTTTATAAAATGGAAGTGGTAAGTTTATAGAACACACGATTAATTTTTCGTTCAGTGCAAAAATTGTTTAGGCTGTTTTTCTGGCCGTGCAAGAGAGAGCTGTTAGAGTAAAAAATGGCTCAAGTGCAATCATTTTGTTAATAAAAACGTGGATCACGCAGTTTCAAAGATAGTATTTGTTAGTTGTTTTTAAGATCGTTATATTTAATGTTGATTTTGTTTATGAAAAACCAAATTCAAAGGTAATTTGTAAGGAAATTTTATTTCCTTGTACTTTTTTGAAAATGCCACGTCAGCACTTTTTTCAAGATTTCAAACCTAATTATCTCGAAAATTTGCGTGGCTACCCCTAATTTTCTTTTTGGATTTTAATAGCCCTTGGTAACATCTACTTCCCTTGCATAGTCATCGGCCGGGCAAAAATACCTCGCTATTAGTAGGCACCGTCCTTAAGAGGCTGTCCGCGTAACAGCGGACAAGGCAAATTTTCGACCTTCACCGATTTCTCTAATATTTTCAGTGAAAGTCGACCATTATATCCCATGAACAAATATCACATTTATTTGGATCAAATCTTTTATTTTTATTTTTTGCGAGGCGGTTTTCACTGCAACCTCAAAACCACCCAATTTGCATTTGAAGACTCCATAATTTAGTATTAAATGTCGGTCGCTGCCAAAGCGTATTTCCTAAACCAAACAAGCTGAATATTTTATATATCAAGGTTTTATGTTTCTTCTATACTTTAACGGTTAAACAATTGTATTCTATAAAATTTTGACTGAGTTATGAATTTTCAAAAACACTTCCTAACGGACTCAGGAATGCGTGACACGTAACATACCTGTAGTTGAAAGCGATTTTCTCGAATGTGGGACCTGATCAGAAGTCAAGTCTATTGTATCTAAAAAGTACTAATACCAGTCTAGAAACCTATCGAATAAAATTTTTGTGGGCACTCTGCACTTCGCACCGTACAGAGCAGCAAGATTTTCCCAAATTTTGACCATTTTGATTAAAACCAAAGATAACGACGATCCGATTTCTTTACAAGAAACGCCTATAGATACGATCATTACCACTAAACACCACACTGTGGCATACAAATAAATAATATTTGTCGATTTAGCCGTCGTTTGAGGAAAAACTCTACCGCTGTTGCTGGATTTTCAAAAGAAACAGCGATAAATATCAATATGCAAATTAGCTCCGAAAGCGACATTTTGCTATATTTATCTCTGTAATTCCCGGAAACTTTTTTCCTTAAAAATTATTTTACAAGGCAAAGAAATGTTCCTTACCTGAGAAAAGATGCATTTCAGACTATGTAAAAGCGTTTCAGTTTTGCTGTGAGTGATTATTTTCATTTCCCACGCTGCGGCCGGTAACACAGTGTTTGTTTTGTTTGGAATGTTGGTTTCACTCTAATTCAATTAAAAGCTGGCAAGTTGTCTACATTTTCAAATCTCTCTCAGGCCCGTTCCAAACGCCGCTCCACTCATGTGCCGAACCTAACTCAGTAAGGTTCGACCTTGGAGCGACTTGGGAGCGACTGCTGATTCAAACGGCGTATTTGTGTCGAACTTAATTCGCGGAAAAAAGACGTAATGTTGACTGAACGTCTGCGTTGAGGATGATAAAAGGTTTTTGCAGTCGAAATCAGCAAACTATTACGCAAGTTTTGCTATAATAACACCTGTAATAATATTTCCGGAAAAGCAAATTCATTCCGCGAGATTTATATTATTTAAACTGGTTTTCTCTTGAGAATTAGTTTGTAAATGCTAATCTACAAATCTGATCTCACAAATTGGGGAAACAGCAAAAAGGAATTACCACCAAAACAATTTTCCCATGAAGTTCCGCTTCTCTTTAGCTGAAACATATTGAAAGATAAACAAAATGCGAGCCCGGTGAGCGAATTAATTTACCCGGAATTTTATTTCGTCGTGCTTCATGCATGACTGATCAGACCTAGTCACGCCACTCCACTTTAGACCAATCATGAGCGCTGTTATATCGAAAATACATTACAGTAATTCATGCATTAGGTTCGGCACATGAGAAGAACGCCGTATGAATCAGCCGCCGCTCCAATGCCGCATAGTGCGGCAGACCCTGCCGAACCTAACGTTTTTTGTCGAACCTAATTAAAACTGCCGGATCAAACTGATTCAAACGCCGCTCTTCTGCCGTACTTTATTCGCCAGTTAGGTTCGGCGCATGAGTGGAGCGGCGTTTGGAACGGGCCTCAGCTCATCCTTACAAGGCCTGAGGTACCTGACTAATTGCCAATAAAAAGTTTATTGACAATTTCCCCCAATAAATGTCGAAAACAAAAGCCTAAAAATAAACTGAAGTATCATATGAAAACGAAACTTCAAGGAGTGTGGGTCTCAATGAGGTTAGCCGTAGGCCTTAGGCGTAGCAGTCGTTGGCCGAAAAAAAAAAGCGTTATCAAGACTTTCACGTGCCTTGGTACCGAGAAGTGTTAGATTTGCTCCAAGTCGTTCGCTTTTTCTTTGTGTCAACAGAGCTACTGTATTTGAATTGATCATTCTCGTCCCCAGAGCCCGCGATCCTTCTGGTCTCCATTTGGGTTCGAGAACTCTGACCGTTCCCAATTTCTGAGCATTAGCATGAACGTGCGCAGAGTTCTCGTTCTGTATCTTTAAGCCAATCAGATTTGTCAGATTTGACAATGAGTCCGTGAATCGCCGACTTGCGGTGTTGGAGGCGGAAAGAGATCTCGATTCCTGGTGCAGAGCAGAAGGGTCGAGTTACTTTTTGCCTCCGTTTGAAAACGAATCTACGTGCGAAACCATTCATATGAAAATGCCTTCCACCTTCACGTCCATTTTCATGCAAATCAAACCTCTTTTTATTTGAATGGTTTCGCACGAAGACTCGTTTTGAAACTGAGGGAAAAGGCAACTCGGAGATGGCCTATAGACCTTTTTCGCTTGGGCGATTTGTTGCCCCATTACAGACCATTTGATGATACTCTTGGGAATTCTTGCTTTCAAATTTTCAAATAGTCGCTTGTATATGAATAAATAAATTTTATGTGGATAAAAGAAAAATTCTCTAGAGAATATCACGTGGTCTGTAATTGGAAAACAAACCGCCCAAGCGAAAAAGGTCTATTGATCACTTACAAAAAAGGATTCAAAAGGATACAAAATCGCGCATTGAAGTGTTCGCGCGCGAAACGCAGGATTTCCAGGAATTGCTCGTTCCACGATCAGACGCTCTTTTTGATTTTTAAGCCAGACTGTGCGCCCTCCTTATCCAGCGGTCGTTTGCGAATCAAACGAGCGAGCAACTTGGAGTAAGTGCCGTAGCACATTGTAATTCATAGACTCCATACAGCATGCTTGTTATTTCAAAATTTTCAACAGGCACATAATTACCGTGACGCTGTAGCAAACGTACTTAAGACATAGTTTATTGCAATTATACAATAACTGAGAGAATTTCAGCGCGTTCATTGGTCAAAATGTAATGGTTGATGAATGTGTAGGCCATTGAAAACTCTGGTCAGTCTGCTAGGATTCGTCGTTCCTTGTTCTTACAGTTCAAATTATAAGAAATCATTATGACGGCATCATAATGGGATTTTGTAGCAAGTTATTCGTGTAGACAATGGTCCGCAGGCTCAGGCGGGAGGTAATGATCCTATCAAGTTATAGGATTGAAAGATACAGTTTACCGTTGTAGAATAAGGTCCTATAGCGTTAAATGTGATAAAGATAATATGTTCATTTGTCGCAAGCGTGAGACAAAAACTCGCATGCTGTATGGAGACTATGAATTACAATGTGCTACGGCACTAGCTCCAAGTTGCTCCCTCGTTTGATTCGCAAAAGACCGCTGGATAAGGAAGGTGCACAGTCTGGTTGAAAATCAAAAATCGCTACTGTTCGCGGAACGAGCCATTCCTAGAATTTAATAGTGCGCTTCGCGCGCGAACACTTCAATGCGCGATTTGCGGTTTCCTTTTTTGTAAGTGATCAATTCACAGTCTCGTCTCTAGAGGCCGCGATCCTTCTCGTCTGCGCCAGGAATCGAGACCTCTGGCCGTCTCCAAAACCGTTAGTCCGCGATTAACGGACTCATTGTCAAATCTGACAAATCTGATTGGCTGAAAGATACAGAGCGAGTGCTCTGTGCATGTTAATGCTCAGAAATTTGAGTTCTCGATCCCTGATGGAGACCAGAAGTATCGCGGGCTCTGGGGACCAGAATGAATAATAACTCACAATAACTCTGTTGACACAAAGAAAAAGCGAACGACTTGGAGCAAATCTAACACTTCTCGGTACCAAAACACGTAAAAGTCTTGACAAGAAATCCTGAGACTTTCGCTTTTGCGGCTAGAACTTTCTTTTTACTGTTAACATTTTTTTTTCGGCCAACGACTGTTACGCCTAAGACTTAATTTTTTTTGGTCGCTTTACGGCTAACGGCCGGCTAACCTCATTAAGATCCACTACTTAACGAAGTTTCGTTTTGATGTTATACTTCGGCTTAGTTTCAGGATATTTTTTTTTGTTTCGTTTCCTCAGAAACGAAACGGTATTGTTTTGGATTCGATGTGAACTATTTACACAGTGAGGGCTACTCTCCAATCAGAAGAACGCTCGTAACCACAATGTCAACACGGTGTACCAAAGGCAAACAATCTCGTAAATACATGTTCTTCAAATATCAGAAAGATAATCGTAAACAAGACCAAAAATTATTGAGATTCATTACAAATAGAAATATCTGACGACTGCAATGCTTTTAAGTTCGATTAAAGCGATGTCTTGGCGAAAAATGCAAAGTAAGCTCTTTCCGTATTTAATTGTTAAGTAAACATTCTAGCTATATCCTGAGAAAGAAGAAAATTTCCACCAATGAGAGCGCCCGCAAGCGCAAACAAGGACACGATGCCTGTTTGCTGGCAGAAAGCCATGAAAAAGGGCAAGAGAAGGGCAAATTAGGAAGTTTCTTTTCATTCTTATCCTTCCACGATCTGGAAACGAAACACTATTTATTTTTGAAATAGCTCCTTGTTCGACATTTATAGGGGGAAATTAAATTTGCCACCCTCCGCCCCCCTCGCCTCCCACCCCGCTCCCGTGAATTCCAATGATCCGCCATGTAACTGAGTACATACAAAACAGAGGTGGACTAGGTAGATTTTATCACCACATTTTAATAAACTTTTTATTGACAAAAATAGTCAGGTACCTCAGACATTTTAAGGATGAGCTGAGAGAGCTTTGAAAATGTAGACAACTTGCCCGCTTTTAATTGAATTAGAGTGAAACATACAGCCTAGGAAACAAACACTGTGCAGCGTGGGAAATGAAAATAATCACTCACAGCAAAACTGAAACGCTTTTACATAGTCTGAAAGGCATCCTTTCTCAGGTAAGAAACATTTCTTTGCCTTGTAAAATAATTTTTAAGGAAAAAAGTTTCCGGGAATTACAGAGGGAAATATAGCAAAATGTCGTTTGCGGAGCTAATTTGCATATTGATATTTATCGCTGTTTCTTTTGAAAATCCTGCAACAACGGTAGATTTTTTTCCCCAAACGACGGCTAAATCGACAAATATTATTTATTTGTATGCCACAGTGTGGTGTTTAGTGGTAATGATCGTATCTATAGGCGTTGCCTGTAGAGAAATCGGACCGTCGTTATCTTTGGTTTTAATCAAAATGGCGAAAATTTGGGAAAATCTTGCTGCTCTGTACGGCGCGAAGTGCAGAGTGCCCACAAATTTTATTCGATAGGTTTCTAGACTGGTATTAGTACTTTCGAGATACAATAGACTTGACTTCTGATCAGGTCCCACATTCGAGAAAATCGCTTTCAACTACAGGTATGTTACGTGTCACGCATTCCTGAGTCCGTTAGGAAGTGTTTTTGAAAATTCATAACTCAGTCAAAATTTTATAGAATACAAATTTTTAACCGTTAAAGTATAGAAGAAACATAAAACCTTGATATATAAAATATTCAGCTTGTTTGGTTAAGGAAATACGCTTTGGCAGCGACCGACATTTAATGCTAAATTATGGAGTCTTCAAATAAAAATTGGGTGGTTTTGAGGTTGCAGTAAAAACCGCCTCGCAAAAAATAAAAATAAAAGATTTGATCCAAATAAATGTGATATTTGTTCATGGGATATAATGGTCGACTTTCACTGAAAATATTAGAGAAATCGGTGAAGGTCGAAAATTTGCCTTGTCCGCTGTTACGCGGACAGCCTCTTAAGTTCTCCAACAGCTTTCTTTGCGTCTTTCATTCAGCTTAAAGGTGAACAGCGCGCACCAAAGATTTGCCGCCTTTTCATGCAATCGCTTCGTTTAAGTTGATATGAAATCCCCAGATCATTTTTTTGATATGAGTATGTAAAAACTTTAGATATGATGGGGTAGATATAATAACGAAGAAATATTTTCTGCTGCTGACTTTCTTCACAAGTTTTCATTCCCGAGGTGAGCTTTTGCCGCCTTTTCACCCAATCTACTGGTGCAGGCGAAATGAAATATCCCTAGTCGATTTTCAACATAAAAAATGTGCAGTGTCCTACAAACTTCTACGATAGGTTTTTCTTAACTAACGGGGGATGGTCAATATCAAACATGTAAGAGGCCCGCCCAGGTCAAGCTTTTTTCTGGAGTATGGCCGCCATGTTGCGCGACTTCGTTCGCACGTATGTAGAGCGCACGCACCCGCGAGCCATGCCGCTTGTCACGATGACCATGAAAACTCAAACGCATGGTTTTCCAATTTTCTATGTTCGCATGGAACCTATGGGGCAACGCACTGAGGCCCTTCGGGCCGCTGTGGAGCTCCGCTAAAAACCTAATTCTATTCCTGTTATTTTTCATAATTTAAATGGTTATGATTCACACTTACTTATGGTTGCTTTGGGTAAAACACAGGGAGAAACAAAACCTATAGCACAAAATGAAGAAAATACAGTAGTTAAAGTTAAAGTTGGAAGTTTTATTAAAGTGTTACTATGAATTCGCATATTTTCTTTTGTAGCCGTTTTAAAATATTAACAAGTACTCTTTATGAGAAGAAAAATGCCGTCTACTGTTCTCCAATATCTCTTTTCTTTCGAGAGATATTCAAGTTTTTAAAATATCCAAATTAGCAAAGTAATGACGTCATATACTCAACCGAGTTCTGATTAAATACGAAGAAAGTGATATCTCAGCCAATTTGTATTGAAAGTCTCTGATTCTTTGCAGTAATACTCTGCTAGTAGTGTTTTACAATATGAACTTTACACCTTGGTTACCATGGCAACATGCTAGGTTCCAGATCCCCCCAATGCTAAAGGCTTTTTTGGCCAATTCTGGCATTCTTTTTTAAGGTGTCTCTCTACAGTTTTTTCTGGACCATACCAAACATTTTCATTTGGCCGTTTAGCAAACTTCCCGGATTCGAATCGATGTGAAATTTACACCAGATATTGGAATTGGATTGAAGTTTGATATGAAATATTTTTTAGGAAAATCGATATTTCCATGGTAACGATAGACAGAAAAACTAGATATCAGTTAAACTTGAATTCTACGCGAATAAGATTTGACGTAGAAAAACTAACACCAGTATCTGAAACTATGGTGTAATGCACAACAAATACACAAGAATAAAAAAATTCTGTATGTTTGATTTCGAATAAATCGAAAATATATTTCAAACCATGCTTTTTGCATTATAATGATAAACGGACCGATTTGAAGACACTGCTTTGATGAAATTATTTCGAAATAACACCAAAATGTGTATTAACTTATCTTTCGTCGCCGTGAAAGTTTTGTTGATTTTCGTTATCGCGATCCCGAGAATTGGATTTTTTCATACGGTCACTAGCAATGTAATTCTTGGTAAATTTTCTACTTTTAGCGCTTTTTCAAAAATCTCCAAAACGGCTCCAACGATTTTTTTAAAACTTTCACAACGCAAACTTGATAATGCAAAGAATTTAATTCCAAAGTTTTATTAACGTTGATTTACTGGAACACGTCCAAATTTATCCTTAAAGAAGGCGTTCGAACCGACGAAAAAGTTGCGTTACAAATTCAGCTTTCGCAATTTATGCTAAAATATTCAAATCAATGTTTTTTACATTCCATCATGATGAATACAGTTCGTTGCTATTGTTTTCAATATTGTGTTTTTTTCCCTCACTCGTTTGCTCACTCGATGGAATGTAAAAAACATTGATTTGAATATTTTAGCATAAATTGCGAACGGTGAATTTGTAACGCAACATTTTCGTCGGTTCGAACGCCTTCTTTAATAAGGATAATTTTGGACGTGTTCCAGTAAATCAGTAAATCAACGTTAATAAAACTTTGGAATTAAATTCTTTGCATTATCAAGCATGTGTTGCGAAAGTTTTAAAAAAATCGTTGGAGGCGTTTTGGAGATTTTCGAAAAAGCGCTAAAAGTAGAAAATTTACCAAAAATTACCTTGGTAGTGACTGTATGAAAATATCCAATTCTCGGGATCGCGATAACGAAAATCAACAAAACTTTCACGGCGACGATAAGTTAAATACACATTTTGGTGTTATTTCGAAGTAATTTCATCAAAGCATTGTCTGCGTCTCGGTCCGTTTATCATTATAATGCAAAAAGCGTGGTTTGAAATATATTTTCGATTTATTCGAAATCAAACATACAGAATTTTTTTATTCTTGCATATTTGATGTGCAGTACAGCATAGTTTCAGATACTGGTGTTAGTTTTTTTACGTCAAATCTTATTCGCGTAGAATTCAAGTTTAACTGATATCTTGTTTTTCTGTTTTTCGTTGCCATGGGAATATCGATTTTCCTAAAAAATATTTCATATCAAACTTCAATCCAATTCCAATATCTGGTGTAAATTTCACATCGATCCGAGTCCGGGAAGTTTGTTAAACGGCCAAATAAAAATGTTCGGTATGGTCCAGAAAAAACTGTAGAGAGACACCTTAATATTTGTAAATAATGCTTCGCATGCGAGATCTGGCAGGCATATCAATGGATTTGGCAGACATCTTGCCTGGGTTTGATTTTTCCGAACTGAAAAATTCTAAAATATTAAAACAAATTGATGGGGACTGGAAAATAATGAGTTGCCATGGTAACATAATTTTATTACAGGTATAGGTGTGTCATCTGTGGAACTATTACTCTGCCAAGTTTCATAGGTCTCTGCAGAAAAATGACCGAGAGAACTTAATTTTTGTACCTGACAAAAAATTGAGTTGAGTAGATGACGTCATCAGTCCTCTAATTTGCATATTTTACGATTTTTTTACGCTGAAATATCTCCGGAACTAAAATAGATATTTGAAAACGGAACACGGCATTTTGAATCTCTTGTTAAATAGTCTTTGAAACGCCTAAAATTTCAAGGCGTGAAAATTTGATCATAGTAGCACTTTAAAGATGGATTAGAAAAACCATTTATGAAATTAGAATTTAAGGATAGTGTGAAGTTTATGTTATCAAGTTTAGATAATCTGGTAAAAAACTCGTAAAATGTGATAATTGTGATTCATGTAAACCCGGTAATTGTGTCAAGAGATATATTGATAATAGTAAAATAGTATTTTTTGACTGACTTGGTTAATGTGGTTAATTTATTAATTATAAAAATGCAAAAGAATATTATAAAAATCCCTGTGATAAAAAATTACAAGCACAAAAAAAGATTTATGGTGATAAAATTAATTCATTAATGAGAAAAGGAGTTTATCCTTATGAGTATATTGATAGTGTTGAAAAATTAAAAGAAAAACAATTACCAAATACAAAATAAATTCATTCAAGGTTAAGCAATTGTGTTATTAGTGATAAAGATTATGAACATGCTCAAAAAGTATGGAAAAAATTTGATATGAAAACAATGCTTGGCTATCATAATTTATATCTTAAAACTGATGTATTATTATTGTCTGATGTTTTTGCAGAATTTAGAGATGTTTAAATAATTATGGTTTAGATCCTTGTTGGTATTATACAAGTCCTGGTTTAAGTTGGGATGCACTTTTAAAGCATAGTAGCGTAAAACTTGAATTGTTAACTGATTATGATATGATTCACATTTATTTATGGTTGGGCAATGTGTAAAAAGTTACCTGTTGGTAATCTTGTTAATTGGAGAAATATATCTTGTATAATTATGGCTGATGTTGATTATCCAAAAGAGTTGCATAATTTACATAATGATTATACTTTTTTTGACAGAAAGTATTAATGTAAATGGTGTTGAAAAACTTATTCCTAATTTAATGATAAAAAAGATTATATTTGTCATAGAGAGAATTTAATACAAGCAGAAAAACATGGTTTAATTGTAAAAAATGTAAAAAAAGGACTACAGTTTAAAGAAGAAGCATGGATGAAATCTTACATTGAGTTAAATACAGAGTTAACAAAAAAAGGAAAAAATTATTTTGAAAAAGATTTTTTTAAGCTTATAAATAACAAGAATTTTATCTTATCTTATCTTATCTTATCTTATCTTATCTTAACAGTGTATTCGGAAAAACAATGGAAAATATATAGGAAAAAGAGTTGATATAAGGTTAGTTGCGAAGAAAATGAAATAAAAATATAATTAAATTAAATTAAATTAAATTAAATTAAATATAAGGTTAGTTGCGAAGAAAATTAAATTAGGCAAAATGTCTTCTTCAGAAGCTCTGAAGTCTCTGAATTGGCTCCCTCTGGCCGGAAGACGTCTTTCTCACCGATGTACCACCGTACAAAATGCAATCAAAGGAGACATTCCGCAACATTTTGAAAGTTTTAAATCAACATTAAGAAGTTCACATGGCTATAACACTAGACATGGCTACCTACCTAGACTGCCTAAACCTAAAACGGAAAGCGGAAAGAGAGCGTCCTACTTCCGTTTTACAAGTGACTGGATGTCTCTCCCAGTATTTTTAAGAAAGCTAATGCCATGCACAATTTTTAAGAAAAACCTTACAAGGTTCTTAATGGATGAACATTTTTAGATGATAAACAAATATTTTTAGTTGTACGACGTATTGTTAATAGATAACTATTTGTAATTAGTTTTTAGGACGGTAGGTAGTTTTCGTAGTTTCAATTATTGTATATTTTATATTTTTAGATCTGTGACATTTGTACTTCCTATTTTTAGTTTTTAGTTTTTAATACTTTTTTATTTCTATGGAGGACCTCCCTGAAAACCACGTATTTACGTGACGGGCGCTTCCTCTTTAAAGATTGTTTTATTATTATTATTATTATTATCATTATTATTATTATTATTATTAGTAGTAAATAATGAAGAAAAAGCAAAAAGATTATTTAATCAACCTAGCTCTGTCCACCCTGTTATATTTGATGATAATCTTATAAGTGTAAAGATGAAAAAAAATAACATTTAATAAACCTGTTTGTGGAATGCCTATTCTTGAGTTAAGTAAAACACTTATGTATGATTTTCATTATGACTATATAAAAAAACGTTTAATTGTAATTTACTTTTTTCTGATACAGATAGTCTTTGTTATGAAGCATTTACAAATGCCTTTTTTTCTGATATAAATAATGATGTTATAGATAAGTTTGATACACCCAATAATCCAAAAGATCATCCAAGTAATATTATTATGGCAAATAAAAAATTCCTGGAATGTTTAAAGATGAATGTGGGGGAAACATAATAAATGAACTTGTTGGTTTGAGTTATATTCATATAAGATGAATTACGGAAAAGAAGAAAAAAAAGTCAAAAGGTTTAAAAAAAATGTGAAATAAAAAATAGTTTAACTCATGAAGAATTAAAAAAAAAATGTTTGTTCTAAAAAAAGAATATAAATAAAAGTATGAATGTAATTAGATCTCGTAAACATGAGATTTTTACTGAAACAGTTGATAAAGTAGCTTTAAGTTATGAAGATGAGGTTGCTTGACTGCGATCGATCGAAGAGTGGCAGCAGCTAATTCTTTCTTATCATCAGATAATAAGGGCGCAAGTTTCCAGTAGACTTTCTTGAAGCTTTCTTATGGGAGGGAGAACTTCAAACCTCGACACAGAACAAGCTTTCAGAAAACTAAAGCTTGCATGTAGACATTTCTGGATGAATTGGTGACCTGAGTAGCAACTTTACCATCTTAAAGAAATTTCGGGGGAAGATTTATTGCCTAATCTTTGAAACCCGCAAAAAGTAACCGAGCCTTAACAGGCAGTAAGACTCAATTCGCGCGAATCTATTTACTTAGCCCATTGAAAGCACACAGTTCTGAACACTGAACAGTTATTTTTAGATTTAATTTAATTGATTCTCTTTCACACCCTTACTTTAGGTATAAATTATCTTTCCCTTTACATTCTTTACTTGATAATGGTGCCAAGATGACACCGAAACGTCGTTCCGTCGTTCCGTCGTTCCGTCTTTTCGCTTATTTTTTTTTAATCAACTGTATTTCGAAAATAAATATATTTTAAGGAGGCTCACAATCGTTTCCAGCACTTTTCCAGTTCTTAAGCTTTGATGGGTTAGTACTACAAATTGTTATCACTTGCTGCTACAATAATGATATCAAAAAAATGTCCAATCATTGCTGAACAAGTTGTAGTCATTTTCATGACGTCATTGGGTACCCTAGCAACAGTTTAGCCTGCTAAAAACACCCTTAATTTTGCCTTTAAGCGCTAATAACTCAAAAACGAGCACGGTGACCCCCATTTTTTATTATTGAATAATGGTCAGCATGTTAAGATGCAACTTTTTGCAAAGTTAAAAAAAATTCTATCTAGCAGTTTCAGAGCCACCTTAAATTTTCGTCTCAGTTTACAACATTTATTAATAGGTATTATAAAATCAGAATGCCCCTTACTAAACTATTTCCTATATTTCTATGGGATTGCAAAGATCTCAAATACTTCCAAGCTTAAAAGAGGTTAAGATAAAGATTGAAATTGAATTTTTAACGGAAAAATATATTTGCACTAAGAACAAAACTTTAAATCAATTTGATAAAAAATGGGTGATAATTTGTCCCGTGTAATTTTCATGTATTTGCGTCATAAGATACCATTTTGGCAATCCTATTATTGTAAATCAGCAAACAAGTAAGAAATTTCTGGATGAATTGGTGACCTGAGTAGCAACTTTACCATCTTAATGAAATTTCAGGGGAAGCTTGATTGTTTAATTTTTGAAAAGTTTTGGATCCGCAGAAAGAAACCGAGCCTTAACAGGCAGTCAGACTCAATTCCCGTAAACTATTTACTTAGCCCATTGAACGCACAAAATTCTTGTTATCGCCTTACAACACCTCGCTGGAATGGACACTGAACAGTTATTTTTACTTTTAATTTAATTTATTCTCTTTCACACCCTTCCTTTTAGTATAAATTGTCTTTGCCCTTACATTCTTTACTTGATAATGGTGCCAAGATGACACCGAAACGTCGTTCCGTGTTTTCGCTTATTGTTATAAGTCAACTGTATTTCTAAATTTGATATATGTTCGAACTTTTATTAAAATTTTATGAACTGCTGTTTGAATGTATTTCCTCTACCCCTAATAGTATGTGTTTATGGCTAAAGTGATGTATCGTTTTTTATTAACTTCTAGAAAAATGTATCAGGAAGCGAAAGCTCGTAAATTCGATAGATATCTAGGTCTCATTAACCGAGCACGAAGTCTATATGGGAGTTTGTTGACCGAAGCCATGAGTACAAACCGAACGCAGCGAGGTCTGTAATCGCGACTGAGGTCAAGATTCTCTCATGCAGACCGAATAAGCTCGACTTAGAAGATATTTATTGTATGGCCAAACAAGAAAACTGAAGTTCGCTCAATGTAGCCGGTTCGTACTTGCTTACATTTTGCCCGCGAACGGCGATCAAAATCAAAATCGGCGGCCAAGATCGATGGCAAGTATGTTTCAATTTATCTAGTCTGTTATGTTGTTTTAAATTTTCTGTAGCATCTTATGTTGATCGCAAAAATATTCATGCAAGTATCTACGTGCTTTTGTCGAGTATGGCAAATATTCCGCAATTTCGTCCCCAGCTGTTGTTTGGACTGCATGCCTGAGCTTAAATCAATTAGCCAAAGTTTGCTCGTCCTCCGTACTTTATTCTGGTCAAGCTTTTTGGCTCTTCCATTTAGTATTTTTAGAAGAAAAACGTCAATGTTTTTGTTTGTAACTTTCTCACCACAATTGTAACCGGTCTAAATGCCTGAATGCCGTCCAAAGCGGAACTGACGAGCCTTTGCATGTATCCTAACATTTGTGCATTTTTCTAGAAGAAGAAGAAGAAGAAGAAGAAGAAGAAGAAGAAGAAGAAGAAGAAGAAGAAGAAGAAGAATCACAAAGAAAAGAAAAAAAGGTCGATGACGACGAAGAAGAAGAACAAAAATTAGATGAGCAGCAAAAACGACCACACCAATAACACGGACAATGGCAAGGTAAGAAATCTTGGAAAAAGAAAAAAAGACAGTTAGCAATTAACCCAAAAAGTTGAAAGACTATGGGACAGTCATTGACTGGCAACCAACCACAACAGAGGTTGGTGGAAATGGAGAGTCAAGTCGATGACCTGACAAGGCAGTTAAGCGAAAAAGAGCAACAAAGAAACGAAGAAGCATCGAAGAAACATCAAGAGGATATCAAGGAATTACAAAGCGTAATCAATGCGCAAAACCTTCAAATTGAGGACCTGAAAGATACACTGCAAGAGAAAGAAAAACAATTAATTACATCAGAAAAAGAACAGGGAACCTTAGAAGGAGAGTTAAAAGGACAACTAAATGTGAAAGGGCAACAAAAGACAGCAAGAGACCAACAGGTTACTGATCTGCAAGAACAACTGAGAGCAAGCAGAAAACAAATTACTGATCTGCAAGAACAACTAACAGGGAGGGATGAAAACGTTACTGAGCTGGAAGAACAACTGCAAGCACGAGAAAACCGAGAGATGGACCAAATTACTGTTCTGCAAGCAAAAATGACAGCAAGAGCCCAACAAGTACTTAAACTGCAAAGAATACTGTCAGGGAGAACCAAACAAATTACTGATCTGCAAGGACAACTGACAGAAAGAGACGAACAAGTTACTGATCTGCAAGAAAAACTGGCAGCAGGAGACGAACGAGTTACTGATCTGCAAGGACAACTGACAGCGAGAGACGAGCAAGTTACTCATTTGCAAGGACAACTGAAAGCAAGCAAACAGCAAGTTACTGGTCTGCAAGGACAACTGAAAGGAAAAGACCAACAAGTTATTGATCTGCAAGCACTAATGGCAGCGAAAGAGCAACAACTTACTGAACTGGAAAAGCAAGTGACAGCAAGCAGCGAGAAAGCTACTGATCTGCAAGGACAACTGAAAGGAAAAGACCAACAAGTTACTGAACTACAAGGACTACTGACAGCGAGAGACCAACAAGTTACTGAACTGCAAGGAAAACTGACAAAAAGCAACCAGGAAGTTACTGATTTGCAAGGACAATTGACAGCAAGAGACCGACAAGTTACTGATCAGAAAGGACGACTGGCAGCAAGTGAGAAGCAAGTTACTGATCTAAAAGAAAAACTGACCGTAAGCAACAAGCAAGTTATTGATCTGCGTGGACAACTGACAGCGAGAGTCCAACAAGACTGGGTGGTAAATCGAGACGAAATTGAGCTCATTGAAGATGAAGTGCTTGGGGAAGGTACATGGGGGAGAGTTGTGCAAGGTAAATTTCGCCGCAGTAATGTTGCTGTGAAACAAATCAGTGAGGATATTCTTTCACCTGACAAGCGAGCGTGTTTTGCACGAGAAGTGAGTATTGTTTCAGGATGCCGCCATCCTCGCCTGTTGCAGTTTATTGGAGCAACTAACGATGACAAAAGTCTATTGTTAGTAACGGAGCTCATGGATCGTAGCTTGAGATCATTATATGAGGAGAAACCACTCAACGAAGGAGAAATTTTCGTTATTTCGCTGGATGTAGCTGAAGCACTGAACTACCTGCACCGACACAAACCCACTGCCATCATCCACCGCGATATAAGTAGTACTAATGTGTTGCTATGGCAGCAGGGTGACAAGTGGAGAGGCAAAGTGTCGGATCATGTCACTGCTAATTTTTTCCGTGAATGCGGAGGTAACAACCGTGGAGCCGCGATATACTGCGCACCTGAGGCCACTAGTGGAGCACAGGATAAAAAACTCAGCTGTAAGGTAAGTAGCTAGCTACTTCTCATCCAGCCTTGTCAACTACTTCTTTAAATGTTTTTTCTTCAAATATATAAAATAACAATTTTTTGGCTGACAAATATATACAATTACAATTTTTGGGCTACCAAATCAAAGAAATTTTGTAGCCCCAAATAAGTGTTACCGACCCAACAATCGTCATTTCGTGTGATGGCATTCCGATTTGAAATATGGCAAAAATTGACAAATATATAATTAAAAAAAACAAGATATAAAATAAATAAAATTTAATAATTAAATAAGTACTATTGAATAATTCTACAGCTCAATATTACACCTTTCGATCTAAAAGTTTGTGAAACGTGTGTCTGTACGACTCTTATTTAACCTGCATTTTTGTTTCTGGTGTAAATCATTGAGGAGCTGAGAAATTACTAATTTTGTGCAACATGCCCATACATGCTCTTTAATTATATAAATCAGTGCTGCGATCGAATACTTCTACTGCTCGTACAGCGTTCGATCTAAAATTTGTGGACAGTATCTTTGCATGACTGACTAAAAATTCAACGGGTGTGTAAGTGAGTGAGTGGGTGAGTAAGTATGTAAGTAAGTAAGTAAGTAAGTAAAAAAATGAGTAAGTAAGGAAATGAATTAAAATAGCAACGGTTCTTCTTGTTGATTTTTTTGGCCTTCTTTAGCAGGGAAACTTGAGAGGCTGCTAGACTGGAACGAATAGCGCCTGCATAGTTTCTTACACCAGTCTGAGTTTTCACTTGTAAACATCACTAAGTTTTCTTAATGTTTGAGAATGTGTGAATGTGTGAAAAGAAATGATGGTACATTTTGCTATACAATTTCTATGACTCGTATTCTGACTGATGTACATCTTTCTTACATTTTTACCAAACTTAATATAAAATAAAATATTCTTTTCACAAATCCTAAAAATTATTATTATGCTACAAATACTTTGCGTGGTTAAATTGGTTTAGAAGCCAATCATATTCTGCGGGCCAAACAGAATCACTTACGTTAATGGTGTTGAAAGTCTGCAATTCCTTTGGTTTGGTTAGCAAAGCAATGAATGTTGCTTTCATGTGGCATGCGTGCAAACTTACAGTTTTCATGTAACTTACAACGCCGGAAAGTTTACGAAGCTGTTTAAGGATGCACTGAGATATTGAGATATTCCGAAAAAAAATTATAAGAGGATTACATTCATGTTGATTAATCACAGTGAATAATTTTAATAAAACTTGATTACATGTGCAGTGACCTGCGGTCCTACATTGTCCGAGTGGGAAGGTAGCTGGTTGTAAATACAGTATTGTATTTTGTTCTTCTTTTAGTTCGATGTCTATAGTTTTGGAGTTCTTATCTGTGAAGTTTACACTCGGGAATTGCCAGATCCTGAAAGGCGTGCTGAACAAGTTGGACAGGTGACAAGTTGGAGGCCTTGGTCCCGCCTGATACGACCATGTCTGCGATCCACTCCTGCTTGGAGACCAGAAATGGAGGAGATTATTGATGAGCTTGAAAACCAGTTAAATGGCACGTGATAGTCATGTTTAGTGTCATATTTCATTAGCTACAAGGAATCGTTCTGACGTCATTATCAAAACTCTCAGATCAACAATCCTGGATAGAACTATAGCTGGGACAAAGGAACAGCCACACTAGGGGAAAAAGCCTCAAATCAGTACCATTTACGAATGACTTTGCATATTTTGTATATTTCTTCACCAAACTTTGCAAGCAAGTAGAAATGGTCAGGCAAATAATTTTGATATCAAAGTGTCAAACGATGACCTGATAACATAAACTTAAGACAAAGTTTTCTAATATTAAAATTTTATTCTGCTTTTTGATAAACCACATCAAGAGGATTTGAGCACTGAAAACCGCTTGTCGATTTCTTGAAAATGACTAGGTTATAGCTGTTTGAAGTTTGAATCTTATTCTGAATCTTAGTGGGGTAACTCCCCCGGAGAAAATCAGAGTTTTGGACATTTCTTGCTAGCTGTTGTGTAAAAGAGAGAGATTCAAAGGTGAATACTACTTCAAAAGCAAAAGCATAATTCATAATAATAGATTTCAAACCTTTCTAATCTCTACAACTGCCTAAACTGTTCTTTTTTAACGTCATCAATTTGTAACGTCACAATTTTTTTGATCGATTTTATTTCGCTTGTGGCAGCGAAATTTAAAATTTTAGAACGATACGATTTTGGGCAACACCAGGGTGTATACTCCCCAAAACATGCAAAGTTATTCGTAAATGGTACGATTGTGAGGCTTTTTCCCCATTGTGAACATGCTCACTCCTCGTTCCTTTCTCAAAGGTGCTCGTGGAGGCTGCCATTTGATCGGGCATCTTTTTAACGAGCAAAAGAAACTACAATAACCTGTCTGGGTGTAGAAGATATATTTAGAGGATATTACACGGTGGCGAGAAGATATGAATTTCATGTTCGAGTGGCAGAAACGATATCGTTTTTTGTAGTTGATTTTGCCAATTTTTATTTCATTGTTTTCGAAAAATCGAGCCAGTTTTACAAATCACCGTTCGCTGCCGTTCGGCTTCATAGAAGATACAAAGCACCCGTGTCCAGGATATAGAAACACTAACTGAATTCCAATCAAACAAAATACATGAAATACTTGCCAACTAAACAACGTAACATGTAAGACCTGAAAACATCACTGACTTTGACTTGAATCCGATGCGGCAATGTCTTGACGGCCGATAGTTTTGTTTTCTTCTTTACAACATCTTGCACTTTGTGAAATTCCTTGCGAAGAATTCCCTTGTCAAGGTCTCCATTACCATGTTCTCGTCCTAAAGTTTTTCGGAAAATTCATTCTTTTTCGTCGCTTATTAAATTAAACAAATTAAACCTCCTTGTCGGTGCTTGCTAGCAACAAACGACACAAAAGAAATCAAGTTCATTCGACAAATTAAAAAAGGCGCGAATCGTGACGTCAATGAAAAAAAAACTCAAGAGCTAGGTTATATGGTCATTTAATCGCTACTCCGAGTTTCATGCCTCATGCGAGGCAATCATCAGGCGACTGCCAGAAAAAACGGCTACATTCAAAGATATTTGAAAAGATCGGAAAATTCTGTGCACTTCCGATACCAATCAGATTGCAGGATTTGATTCATCTTGCCTGCTCGACAAAAATAATTAGATTAAATTCAATTTAAGTGTATTAAAAACGGTTTGTTCTTTTCTTTCTCACAGGTGCAACAATGGTAGAACAACGGCCAAGTTGTAACTATCAGGAAACATGTCGCAAATTCGTGTCATCTCTTGAGCTCAGAGGTAGTTATAATTATTGTTATTTTAATAAATATCGTTACAAGAGAGACGGACTAAAAATACATAACTGATTATTAAGTATAATTCAAAGAGGTTAACATAAGAATTCTGATTAGTCGAGAAGCCATCATATGACGCTATTTTCTTTCCGAGAGAGGTGGCTTAGCCAAGGTTTGGTTACTTAGCCACACCCTCTTTGCTATCCAGGCAAGTTAAAAATCATTCCAAACACATGGGGCCCTCACATCAAATAAGAGGATGAATAAAATTTTAAATTTTACCTGCTGTCGCGTCCTTTGCTATTTAAGAAGCCATTTTTAATTCTAAACACGCGGTCTGCAGGCAATTGATCTGGAACCGAATATATTATATGCGGTCAGCTTTTACGAAGTCTAAAACCTAGAAATCTTTGGATACCACTCGGTTGCTCATAAAAACTCTTGACAAGGGGGGAAACTCAAAATTCGCACAAATTTGAAGCCAAATCTCTGTCTGAATTTCATTATAATTACTCAGCGGACGGGAAAAAGATATACTAGATATACGTGGGCTTATTTTGGCCAAATGTTTCTAGCTGTGACATATTTTGGCGTAGTTCAAAAAATCCTTGATTTGGTCGCGTGTCTCTGCCAGGGGGTCCGCGGGAGTAAGAATTTCGAGTCGTTGATTGACAGCCTTAAGGTGAAAGTGAATAACATTGTTTGTTTTGATTGGTGCTTTTCAATTCCGGAAGTTTTCTAGGTTTTGTTCCGGAAATAAAATGAATATCTAAATGTTGTTGTGTTTGCTAAGAACAATGCCCCAAGATGTGAAAACGCACGTGCAGCAGCAGAATTGTTGTTCTGCTAATTAAACCTTTTTTGTTTTGGGACGTTCCCTATGCCAGCCACTCGCTAAAAGGTATCGACCGCGAACCCGATTTTACTTAATTTGTACTCACCATTCCGTTAGTTTGAATTGAATTGCTTGTGGAACATTTTTTAATTGGCTTTTTTTCTTTCCTTTCTCCTTAAGAGGACGTTTCAAGTTCATTTTAATTTAAGCAGCCTGATCACCAGATAAGCGAACGGAAATCAGGCAAAAGATGTACGGATCATAAATAATGTATTTTGCTTACTGGTTTTACTGATGATACCGGAGTGTACCCGAGAAGACGCCATATAGCAGTGTCACGCATACACGTAGCTCAGTCTGGTTCTTTTTTTCAGGCTCTATAAGGATTTCCATCAGCAAGTCATCACTTTAACAATTATATTCGATGCCAAAAAAATTTAAAACGAGACAGGCGACTAGTTTGACACAATTACAGAAGAAGCCATTCAAATGACTTTTAAATCATATTGGACCGGACGGAAACATGATCTGTCATCCAGAAGTCATGACAGCGATTGTTTGCCAAAGCTCAAAAAGAACCTCAATGAATGGAACGGCAAATTCTCAATGATGTCAGAATACAAACAAAGTGAATCAAGTCGCTCCTAGCACTTCATGTGACATTCACAAAGCAGAAACGTACAAAGTCATAAATGAATGGGCAATTTGCATTCATTTCTTTTACAGCTATTTCAATTAACGTTGTTGGATTGAAGCTCAAAGCTTAAAGACAAGACCGAAAGGTAGTATGGGCGAAGAAAGAGTGTTCCACGCGTGCTGAATACTAATGAGATTCAGCGATATAGCAAACGAGACGTTTTTCGTTTCCTTTCTCTTCAGACATGTGTAGAAAAGATCCTTTTTCGCCTCATTTCATTTAAAAAGAATAATCCAAACCACATAACGACGAAAGAAAAGATACAAGAAAGGTTTCACGAAAGAAAAACAAAATATTCCACGTGCAAAAATACAAACTTGTAGATTTCCTCAATGGTGATATGCAAATTGCAGTAAATACCCATGGCACCATTCGGTCTTGACTCGTAGGTTTGAAGATTTAATCCGACAACGTTAATTGAAATAGCTGTATACAAAAGTTCATATGGAATAGAAATGAATTATCATGTACACGACAAATAATATTTATTTCGCTTTAGTTGTTATCTTTTGACACTACACAACTTCTAAAACTCCATCTACAAATTACTTCCACTTCCATTTTTTAAATAGAGGCACAACACATCAACTTTTCGTTCATAGTCAATACACTCATAATATTCAATAATGATTTCTTCATCAAAATACCTAAAAATTCTGCGAATAACTATACAATACAAATTCAAAGAAGCGATAAAATAAATTATTTTGATCCGTATTCTACTCGCTTGTTTTACACGAAATGTTAACGATTTGTAATTTTAGCTAATTTTGTGAATCGTTTTGCATGTAAACACGCTGGTTTACCTTGCCTATAAAACAACGAATCGACTTGCTCGATTTCCACTCGTTTTATGACGTTCGATGGATTCCTTGGATGATAACCCTCCAAACAGCACCGATAACAGACCACAACAGAGGAAAATTTTGTCGAGAGAAGCACATGGCATGGAGATAACGTCATTCGCCCATGAAACCGTGTCGAACGCAATTAAAGGAGCTATGTACAATTTTCAAAAAGTGGGAGTCTGGGTACAAGTGCGTAGCTGGCGTTGCATTAAATGTGAGGAAACAACAAATTACATGTTGGTAGATATTTATATGTTAAGTACATTTTTATCACTTTCATTGTTATGACGTCATCGACCACATGACCAGAGCGGACCACATTTTTAAATTCGCCTGAAAACTTTACTAGAAACTCTTTCTTAGGATCTTTTTAAGCGAAGTTGTAGCTTTTTAAATAGTGTTTTTAAAAATGGCCATTATTACTTTTTCCAAAAAAAGCACGGCAGTTAAAAATACAATTGAAAAGTTTGTTGGCTTCCTACTCAAAGACCATTTGCAATAGGAATAAAAGAAAATTTTGCCAAAGGCTTGAGTGTATGGTCTTTATGATGGCGTCCCCAATTTCTTCTCATTTCAATTGCTTTTGGCGAGGATGGATTTAATTTCTTTCAGACGAAAGGAGTGGGCCTGGGAAGAAGTTAAGCAGCTGCCCCTCCTCCCCCCCTGCTAGGGGTCTCCCTAGCGGATTCCCCGTGGTCCGTATTGCGGGGTCATGACAAGAGCATTGTTTTTTATTTATGAAATAGGTTAGTTTTGTCGATGTTTTTCCTTCTTGGGGCGATCACAATGAGTCCCCAAACGTAGGGTATAATTCCTTTATTTGTATTCCCGATAAGAGGAATATGGAATGGGTAGAAACGCTGCGAAAACGTGGTAAAAAGACACTTACAGGGACCTGAGGTAAGCGTTTCTCATTGCACAAAGATTTTATTTTTAAGACTGGTTAAAGCTTATGTCTTCGACGTTTATCATGTTTATCAACTTTGCTTACTGGAATAACTTACTGCAACATAATGTACCGTTTGGCAACCAAAGTGCTTTTAAGGCTAACCGGAGTACTATGTTGGCTAGCCGGAATCTTATGTAGGCTTGCTGGAATGGCTCCAATTACTCGCATGTTTCATGACACATAAGTGCCATACAAGCCAGAAACCTGAATGATTAATAAAAGGAAGGGTGCAAAGAAAATTGATTTCCACCTTGCCTGACCCAGGTAGACTGGGCAAGGTGAAACCAATATAATTATGCTTACCCAAAGTCCCATGTTTCTCTGGAACAACAAAACAACAAAATCCATAAATGACATTTAGCTATCTATGCAAACGGACAAAAAAATATTGGACCCACTAGCCCAACATGAAAGCAGTCAGTTTTTTTTTACACACTGAGAAAGGACATTTAATTTTAATATACAGTCTGCATGTTGGAAAAATAGCAATTCCATCAATATAAATAGCTTTTGTTTGTTTTGTTTCTATTTACGGGTGACTTTAAACACGGAGCGATCCTATATAACGAGGCTGAACTGTTCAGCCTGCCAATCCCTGCCAATCACAAATTCCAATGAGACGATTTCATTGGTTGGGAAATGCAATCAACTGGCTTTTGGTGTGGTGTGATCCAGACTGATCTCGTTTTCTAAACTAAAAATAGATTCCAAGCAGTACAAGAAATAGCATCAAGATTCTCGTGTATAAAAGTCTCTGTTTTGTTGTTTGGGTGTAAACAATCGAAAGCGAGGTTTAGACATAGTGAAAGATACCTGTAGCTATCAGTCACTGTTCTGCGAAATCACGGAATTTCCTGCCCGCAAGCGACCTGAGCTTAGCACCGATACTGAATACAATTACATTGGATAAATGCGTTGCAAGTAAACAAATAAATATTTATAAATTCATTTTCTGAAATCTTAATCCGCTTATTGCTGAAAAATCGAAAATTAAACGAGACTTACCTTAAGTCGATGTTTGATTGGGATTCTGCCGAGTCATCAGTAGCGCAAGAAGTCACGTGAGAAAGCACCAGCCGCCCAAGTGGTCAGTCTTTAAAGCCTTGAGTGTGCTAATCAGTGAGGATAGTAGCCCAAGAAGTATGGGTGGGTATTTATACCTCTACAGGGTATGGGCGTGACTTCTTGTGCTACTGATGACTCGGCAGAATCCCAATCAAACATCGACTTAAGGTAAGTCTCGGTTAATTTTCGATTCTGCCTCGTCATCATACGCACTACGAAGTCACGTGAGATTTCAAAGCAACTGATAGCACACGATGTAATCACAAGAAGCTCTTTAATAACAATTTAAACTTAGCTGAGTACACCGTTAGCAAATGTGGAGCCTTGTTCAATCTCCCTATCATAAAACTTAGCAAAGGTGGCTGCTGAACTCCACCCGGCAGTTTGCATAATCTCTGCAAGAGAGGCATTGTTGGCCTTAGCTTTGGAGGCTGCAGCTGATCTGACACTATGAGGCTTGTAAACATTAATATCGATGCCAGCCTTCACCATCATTTGCGGGATCCAGCGTCTTATTGTGTCTCTGCTGGCTCTCTTATGAGGTTTCTGATGAGTTATAAACAAGCGAGATTCACTGCCACGTAGTAACTTAGTCTTATCAAGGTATACTGAACATGTATTGACTACACAAAGGTTGCGATCATGTGGGTACGCAGAAAACTTAACAACTAATTCAGAGGTTGATCTGCCCGGTTTGCTTTGTTTTAAATTGCTATCAAGCATAAACGTATAAGCAGTCTCCTCTTGAACCATGTTCAGAGTGTCTAAAAGGTGCAGTGACTGTCCTCTCTGAGCTGTGGTTAATGCAACCAGCATAACTAATTTCAATGTCAAGTCCTTAAGTGAGAGTTCCTGGGAGTTGCCCATAGCGCCAATGTACTGGAGAACCAAGTTGACATCCCAAGTTTTGCTATAACGAGGAAGAGGGGGCCTGCTTTGAAAGATGCCCTTCATGAACCTTTTGACATCAGGGTGCTCGCCAAAAGTTTGATGAGCTGAGTCAGGACGATCCAAAATAGCAGACAGAGCACATCTTGCGGAGTTTATACTGCTGTAGCTCAATCCTTCATCATAAAGGGTTGTCAGAAATTCCACAGCCATACTTATAGTAGGGCAAATAGGATCTGCTTGCCTTTTAGTACAGAAAAGAAGCCATTTCCTGATGTGTGCGTCATACTGTTTCTGTGATGACTGGCGCCAGGATTGCAGGACAATGTTGGTTGCTCTCTCAGAAAAGCCTCTGTTTTTGTATAGTCTCCGCATAAATGACATGCTAACAGATTCAACTTTTTCCTCAGTGGATGAAGTTTCTGGCACCCTGGGAGTGTTAGGAGTGTTTCCCTGTGTGTGATCATCAGTGGAGGAGCCACTAGTAGTCTCAGCAATTTGGGGTACCAACTTTGGCAGGTCCATAATGGCACCACCAGTATTCCCTCTGCTTTGTTTGCTTGAATTTTTCCCAGGCATTTTCCGATCAGGCTAAAAGGAGGGAAAGCATAAAAGAAAAAATTACTCCAGTTTGCCGAGAATGCATCAACAAACAGTGTATCTGGATCCGGCCTCCATGAGGCGTAAACTGGACATTGTTTATTTAACCGAGATGCAAACAAATCAATGCTTGGCTGACCAAATCGCTTGGTTATTGAATGGTATATTTTTGATTCTAACATCCATTCAGTACGATCATTAAAGTGCCTCGATTCTCTATCTGCTTCATGTTAAGAGTACAGCCAATAACTCCGGTAGTTAATGTGATGGAATGCTTCCTGTTGGTTCCACCTCCCCCCTGTTCTCTGTTCTCCCCTCACACCTCCCCAGTCATGGGTTGAGGAATCAGTTTGAATTAGGAGTTCTGGTTCCCCATGAGAAATAAGTTTGTGTGAGGTGTTCACATTAGTTATCCACCAATTAAGTTCTGCCCTAGAACTGGGGGAGAGGGTCATAGAAGACCCAAAGTTGCCTTTGTTCTCTCTCAAGGCATGAGATTTGTCCCTTTCAAGGCTACGATAGTGTAAAGGGCCGTGTTCTACCCCTGGCAAACTTGACACTATCAGCCCTATTACTTCTGCCAAATTTTGGACTGTGCATTTCTCTCTGTTAACTAGGGTGCGGCAGGCATTTTTCAGTTTCTCCTTTCGGCTGTCAGTAAGCTGCACAGTCATCGTGATTGAATTAAGTACAAATCCCAGAAATGTCAAGACCTGGGATGGTATAAGCACTGACTTTTCATTGTGAATAGGAAACCCAAGTTCCCTGAGCAACATAACAGTTTCCTGTACATTATCATAACATTCGCCATATGATGCTCCTAGAAGGTAGCAATCATCTATGTATGATGAAGACAAGTAACCTTTTTGCCTTAGTACATTAAACACTGGTTTTAAGAGTTTAGTAAAGATTCTAGGGGCTGATGCCAGCCCATTTGGTAGACAGGTATATTGATACAATTTGTCCCGCCACATGAACTTCAAGTATTTTTGATGTTCTGTAGCAATTGGCACCGTATAATATGCATCCTTTATATCGACGGATGCCATAAAACACCCTTGGGTCATAAGATCTGTCACTGTCTTAAGAGAGTCCATTTTGAAGTGCCGGTAAACAATGGACTTGTTTAGCTCCTTTAAATTTAGGATCATCCTGTAGTCTACTCCATTCTTTTTAAGTCTAAGGAAAATGGATGATACAAATTCTCCCTGAGAATGAGGAGCCTCCACAATTACACCTTTATTAAGGAGTTTTACAATTTCAGAATCTATAATAGCAGATTCTTTATCATTGAATTTTATGACCTTATAATCAGGTTCCTGAACCGATGATACATCATCTTTGAACTCTAAATGACAGTGCTCAACCCAGTCTAAGACCTCTGGGTCGTCAGTTATGTCTTTCCATGCTGGGACAAATTGTTGCAATCTACCAGCTTGAAAATAACTTGGTGTATCGCTTGCCTCATTTAAGGGGTTTGTCCTTCTCCCCTCGTCGTTCTTGTTGTATGGGGGGCCGGGCCTTTTCCAGTTTAAATGTTTATTGGTCTGAGTGCCTTGACCACGCGAGGAGTACTTGTAGCCAAAACCTTTGGACTTTGCGTTTTTGTACCCTCTATATCCATTGCTTTTGTGGCTTTCCGCTTTAGGGTTTAGCTTTTTGCTGACCTTGGTCGCTTCCGAGAGATCTTTCAGTTGTTTAGATAAGTCGGCATCATTGCCAAACAAGAATTCTGAGAATGGGACCGAGCTGGAGCACAAATGTTTGTAATCTTCGTTTAGCTCGGGCTTGATGTTGTCTCGGCGCCGCATGTTTAACTCGAAATTAGCGGCACCTATCAGAGCAATGGCATCGGTGGCCGCTCTAGCAATTCTGGGGCATCCAAGGCATCTTTGGGAATTTTATCCCGTGCCTGCACCAGTTTCTCAACAATAGAAACTACAGGAATGAGCCCTTTGACAAGATTGGATTGCACTCGTTGCAACTTGATGTCAGCAGACCTCGTGTCTGGTTTTAGTTTATCCCAAATGAGATGGTTGACTTTCGTGCTTGCGAGACATTCGCAGTTTTCTGGTGTGTTGTAGCGGTTCTGTGCCGCTGTCAGGACTTCGTCCGTAAGCTTTTCTCTCATTAAGCCATGGACAATCTTGGCAATCTGCTCGTTTATAGCAGGAGCCTTCTTTTGATCGAGTTTGAGGTCGTTCGCAATGCCTGACAGTAGGTCAATTTTCCCACCAGGAGCATCGCGCTGAGATTCAGAGCTCTGTGTTAATGCTCTGCTCAGTTGTTTCAGGACTGGTAGGCTTTTTAGCCCCATTAGTTGACTCAGCGGACCCAGATTGCTGGTTTTTGTCCGGCTTCTGTGCTTGATCAGTTTTGGCGGCTATTTCTAGCTGTTCTTCATTTTCCTGTAAGGGACCTTCCTCGATTACGAGTTGGTCAATGGAGTCCTTCATCTGACCGAAGGATTCATTCATTGTAGACTTCAGTGAAGCGATGGAAGGAACTACCAGCTCGCTCATGGAACTGATTGCCGCGACGATGGCCGACTCGCCGTTGTTTGGCGCCGCGCCATATTCAGCAAGTTGAGATTCTGCCATTTTTCTCTGCTCTGTTGACAGTTTTTTCTTTCCGTTTTGATTGTAGACACCTTCTAGTGTAGCTCACGGTTAAATTGTGAAAAAATTCTCAAATAACTGTGTTCTTAAACAGCGCCTTTTCAGATATTTCTTCAAGTTGGTTTGAGCTGACCGACTCGGGCAAAGGCGGGAATTGCACTGACCACTTGGGCGGCTGGTGCTTTCTCACGTGACTTAGTAGTGCGTATGATGACGAGGCAGAATAAGGTTTTAGTCAAGGATATGCCACATAAAAGCTAGCCAAAGACCAAACGAAACTTGTAGTTTTGAATTTTGTCGCTTCAAAATTGAACTTGGTGATTATTCCCGTTTCACGATAGTATAACAAGAACGTTTGTAAAGAGCGTAGCTCCTAGTTCGCCAAATTTCGAAATGTAGAGATTTTTTCCAAAGCATTGTTATCTTTGTTGTTTGAATCCTTGACCCATAAATACAAAATACTGAAACGATTGTCATTGATGTGTTCAGCATTATCTGTTTGAGCTTTCATGTCGTAACAGTGTTTGTGCGTGGTGGACATCAATTTTGAATTTTCAGGACTATTGCATAAATTCTGTTTAAATTTTCTTTTAGCTTGTATGGAAAGAATTATTGGTAGTTTATATTGTATATATGCTTGTTAATTCCATATAAATGAACTGGGAACGCATTTAAAAAGCAAAATTTGCGGAGCTCTTCTCTTTCACGACGGTTACTCTGACACGACTTTTTAAAATTGAAGCCAACAAAGTGCTAGACGGGGCCTTTTTATAGGCTCGCTCCGTGTTTAAGACTTTGCAATGACATTCCTCTTAGTCAACATGAACTCAAAACTACACATTTTATTAATGTAATAAAATTGTCACATGATTGATTCCCACATGTTGCCAGTTTAAACCTGAATATACTTTAGTGACATTTATAGCTATTTATGTAATATGAACATCCCAGAACTTAATGAGGCTACATACATGTAAGTTTTAAAACCATTCTGGGGTTCATGACAAAAATATATTTTTTGTTAATAGAAATAATGAAATTACAGAGAATTTACGTAATTATTATTGCAGGCCATAAATTTGGCAGCACAGGCTAAAGCGTCTTAATAGTGTAATGTCAGTTTAATTATGATGTGTGGTTCCAAAAAATATCCCTACCTCCCCCTGCGATGATTATTTGGTTTGGACCCTCCCACCCCCTTCTAAAAAGTTAGGCTATTGAGACCTCCCTCCCGTTCGGAATTTCCATTGACCAGCCTTGGGGTGGGTATGGATATTTTCTGGAACCACACAATGAAGGCATTTGCTTATAAAAGTAAGCTGCAGGTTGATACACACTAGTCAATTTGGTTAACCTACCTGTTTTCTATGTGATGTATAATTATATATTGTTTTTATTGATAGACCGGTTGAAACGAAAATCGCGCGTATGGCTTTTCCAACCACTAGAAGGACAAAAATAGGATACCGAGTAAGGTTTAGAGCTTTACAGCTTTTCAAAGGGAAAAGAGATATTTTCAACTCAATTTCAAATCCATACAAACTCTTGTATTACACTCAATTTTTAAATCCATACAAACTGTTATGTATGCTTTGGTCACCTGTGGAGCAAATTCCAAGAAGCAAACAATGGGTACGAGCTGAAGAAGATTTCGTGGCAGCTGAAGTTGAAGATGCCATGGAAAGCATGCGAAATGAAGTAATAGAGCAAATACAACCAGATCATTCACTCACCTATGACGGCTATGACCTTGGTGATCTCGTTGCTAGGAAAAGGCTGAGTAAGCTAACAGTACCCGTACTTCAAGACATTTGATTGTTGCAACTTTGAGCTGGATATCAGTTCGAAGGGGCAACAAATACCACGCGGGAAATCACCATACATTGAGATATTGGAAAAATATGTGCGGAATTGTTCTTGCTTTGACAAGCTACCTGCAAACTAAACGCAGCATCTGATTGTGTCGCATACGGTCTGAAGAGAACAGGCCAATTTAATTCTTAATGTGCTCTTTTCATGTTAATCTTATTTAAGGAGCTAAAGAAGCATCAAGCGAGCCAAATTTTGTATGATTTAGAATCTTAGGTATTTTGGCTTAAATAGTTTGTGTATAGAGTTGCTTTAATCGCACTACCCACTGCCTCCTCTTCTGACATCGGGGTGATGACAGCTAACTTAGAACTTAATGTAAGTTAGAACGTCATATAAATAAACTTCATTATAGTGTCAAAGCCTTTAAGGTTACACAATACCTTTGAGGGTGTCCTTCGAAAAAAAAAAGTCGTTCGTGCGTTGTTTTAAAGTAAACTAGCACAAACTATATATCAATAGAAAGGTAAAGAACTGTAGAATTCGAAAAAAATATCCGCTGCTGGCAGACCCATCATTGAGAAGAAAGAAGCCGATAAATCGAAAACGACATAGTGTCATTCCGCTGAATTAATCGGGTATCAAACTCAACCACTACTGCAAAAGTACTGCACAATGTTAATCAGCAAGTATCAATCTCTCAAAGGTGTCAGGCTTTTTCTTAATTCTTATTGGTTATCTTTTTATAGACCTGTAAAAGTTTTAGTAGCGAATTAAATAATTTGCCGACCCCGTTGAGTTCGCGGCCGTAAAATGAGAAATATCTAAATTAAAGCTAATCCTCGACAACCTTTTGTTTCTCGATGCTTAACGAATGCTCAGGCCAAATTTTGTTAGAATCCGTCAACTCCACATACCCTATTAATTCATTCAAAGAGATATTATTCTCGCGAGAAACGATTGCGAGTTTTCGCCGTTTGAAGATTTGTTAACATGTTACGATCTTCTGTCAACAGGATATGCCGCTGGCTAATGAACTAATGGCACCCCTACTGTTCACAGCGAGCGAAACGATGTTCGCGGGAATTCAAAGGCATAAATAGTGTGACTTGAGTCACGTACATTCTCCTTGTTGAACTTCAGCGTGCGAGAGATTTGGAAAAACAAAGAAAAATATACGGGGTAGAGAACAGAAATTGAGGTACCAATGGGTACTTCGATTTGCTCGAAGGATCACTCGTCACAATCGGCCAAGTTTCCTTCTTGCTTTCGGCAAATTCTGCTTTTGTCTTCTTAGGTCCTGGCTTCGATGTTTTCGCTGTCCAAGAACTTTTCTCCATTTTTTCAACTCGTTTCACGACCTCAACAACGCCAATAACGAGAAACGAAGAGCGATAAAACGAAGAGCGATATCGAGAATGGAAGAGAAGCAAAATCACATGTAAACAAAAATTGCTAATGAGGTCCTCGTAATAAGAGCTCTCGGATGAGGCCGGGGAATCGACGCGCTATGAGGATTATGACACCAAACTGTTCAAACCTTCTTTTCGAAATAACTCCCGCGCGTTTTAAGGTTTTACTTTCATTTTTAGGGAAATGTTAGATTTATAGCAAAATTTTATTTTAGTCCAAAAAAACATTTTTCGACAAAAATAGCCCTCTGAAAGTATTGTGTAGTCTTAAGCTCGCGAGAGATGAGTCCACAAACTCTTGGTCTATTCAGGCAGTAATGCTACCTTTGAGAGAATCACATGATCAACTTACGAACGAGTTTAGATGTTCATCAATCGCTCAGTTGCTAAAGTAGGTTAAATTTTGTGTAACAGCAGAACATGTATGAGGTCAGGCCCGTAGCCAGGATTTTTGCGGGGGTGGGGGGTGCGTATGAGCGCCTCCGGCGCGAAATGTCGAGCGCCGCAGGCACGAGCCCGTAGGGGGCTCTAGGGGTATTCTCCCCCAGAAACTTTTGAAAAATTGGGTTATCTGAGGGCGCATTTCGTGCGTTTTGAAGACAGTTTGTTAGGAAACAAGCCATATAAAGGTGAAGGTAGCATGGACAATAATTGTGGTACATTTCTTCGCCGCCATAATCGTTCAAGTTTAGGACAGCTCGTACAAATAAAGTTGCCCATTTTTATTTGCTATATCGAACAACCCATAAATACTCTACATTTGGGGGTTAAGTGGTAACTTCTCGCTCGACATAACATGAGAGGTATCGGTCTCTCGATAACTTGGAAGTACCGTGCGGCCTTTTACTCGTTCATTGCCTAAACAGTCATGACTCATTTTCGGAAAATATTTGCAACAAAACAAGATTTGTTAGTTGTAATAGTTTTGCTAAAAGTTTATGTTATGCGCGGAGGTAAAGTGACAAGAAGTCCTTCGATCTGCCATATTGGATCCCCTTCGGAAGCGATCGAAACCGGCCATATTGATAATTTCCAAAGTAAAAATTAATGGAACTTCAGAACATTCATTTCGTAGTTAGGACCATAAACCAAAACTACATGCAAAATTTCACCAAATCTTTTTTGAGATTTTTTTGGAAAGATATTTTGGCGTTTTAACGTCTACTTTCGGCTTTTCCACGAGTAACATTTTTACTTCCGGTTATAATGTGGGATTCCACTTCAATGGACCCCAATTGGCAGAGATATATGATCATGGAAAGCGGTCTCCGAAGATATCTCGGTTCCAAACTTCTCACCAGCTGTTAATATATTCGGTTCCAGGTCACTTATCAGCGCACCGCTTATTAAAAATTCAAAATGGTTTAAAAAAACAAAAGACACGACAGCAGGTAAAATTTTAAATTTACTCATCCTCTTGTCTGAGGCCCCCTGTGTCCAAGTCCAGGATGTTCAAAGCATTGGGAATTTTGGAAAGTGTCTACTATGTCCATTGGACCAAATATTTTTTCTACTCATTTCTTGGCGAAAGTTCATGAAGTCACGACGTTTTCACAGTGTTTCATTTCTTCATTGCACTGCCTAAATTAATGGGTAAATTGATTTGCCCTCGATGGGTTAACTGTTGTACATGTATTCATGTATTGTATATATGTATACAAATTGCACGAGGTCGAACACTTGTATCATGTGATTAGCATGCAGGTAAAAGTGAAGGACATTAGGTAGAATGTATCTAGAATCACACAATTTGGTCCAAAATATACCACACGAATCTACAAAAGGTGGACCTTCCAACCCAAAGGACGACATGATATTGAATGTAAATAGTCGAAGCACAGAAATACCATATTTATAATTTTTTTTCACAACAAGCGGACTTCCAAGGCTCGTGGCGGGGGAGGGGGGGGGAGAGGGTGCGGACGCACCCATCGCACCCCCCTCCCTACGGGCCTGAGTTATTGCGTGATTTAAATTACGTTACTCTCAATTACATAATGTCGCATTTTATTTCCTTTGTTTGCAGCTTTTGATATTTATCTCTAAAGATTGCACTAAAATAGTTATTCGCCCCAGGCACAGTGCGCCAGTGAACAACAACAAATATTTACCTTGACTTCGTCTCGGTAAATCTTCTCCCAGTGTTCACCGATATGCTTTATCATAGTCAGCCTTCAATAGTACCATGATAGGTCACCTCCATATCCTGTCTTACAGTTTCTCCTGCATGCGTCAGTTTTAGCAATTCTCTTGTGTGCACCGACCTTTTGTTATACAAAGGTTTTTACATCCACCCCAACAAATCTTGCTTCAATTGCAATAACGTGACTTCAATTATTTATGGCACTGATAATGGTTAAAATCATAGATGGTATAAACTAAATTCTCTACAAATGGAGGCGTCAAGCAAATCAATTGATGCAGAATTGAAGATAAAATGCTGTTATCTTCGAAACCGTGAAATGGGTAATTTCATGTTCGTGAAACGTGAAATCGTCCAATTTAACCCGCTGTTTCAATACAGTTTCGTCACCCCTGTTCTGGGCGAGTGCTTGACGTATGACAATAATCAGCTCTCGGATTTGTAACGTCGCGTCCCTCTCCCACGCCTTCGCAAGCTGCAAAAACATGAAAAGTTTTGTAAAGCCTTCAGTAAAAGCTAGTAAAGTAAAGCGCAGGGAGGCCAGGGTCCTTTTTTTTAGGCCAGGCTCCTGTTATAACAACTCGGTCAAAATGGCGTCGGCAAAATTATAAGGATTAATTTGAATGAAACATTTAAGGTAAAATTAATATCGAAAGAAAATATAATAAACAGCCAGTAAAGTTTGCATTTCACATCATATGTTATCGGTGTTATGTTTATTTACTTTTCTAAAGCATTTAAACGCATTTTAACCGATATTTTCATTTATTTTTACTCTTACCTAAAATATTGCAAAGGAGAACACTCGCAACGCGCGTAACACTCGACTGTCCGACGAAAGGAAGCCAAAAATTGCCTTTAATCGATTCCACTCACTCCAAAACTTTGCCTAGAGACCAGACCATACTTTCATAGCAGCAAGGTTTTAACAAGCATGCCAATTTCTGTGTTCGAGAAAAACGGAAAATATAAATATGATTTGCAAACTTTGGGCTTTCTCCAGCACCTTGAGTAATTGAGAGTGGACCACTTTGCCGATTTTCGAGCCTTCCAAGTGCAGCTCACGCTATGATTGGGCGGTAGTTGTCAAGGCGACCTTACCATTTTTCCTTGTAGGGGAGGGTGACAAACAAGACAGGCCTTGCGCATTCAAACTTAGCAGAGTACCCAGTTGGTGCTCTGTCTTACACAACTATACTGACCAGAGTACCCATGGGGTGCTTTTGCCTCACATACAAAACTAGACACAGGAAGTTGCTGAATCTGTTTCATTATAAATTCATAAATTCAACATTTAACTTTTCAGGAGCTAAAGGATAGTTATTATGTAATTTGTGAAGCTCATTTGGATACTCTAAGTCAACCTCTAATATTAATCCTTTTTCAGAATTTTTATTATAATCCACGAGATTGACTTTTTCAATTTCCTTTTCACTCGACCATTAAAATTATCTGTTGGAAGTGGTTGAGACATCACCCATCCCTGATGTTGTTTGCATCTAGATAAATGATATGTACATGTGAGCCTGGTTGAGATTTATCAAAATCATGGAGATGCCTTTGCACACCGTGTGGAGGTATATGAAATACCACCTCTCATACCTTCTAGATTCATTTGATAGATATCAACATCCGAAATAAATTCAAGATTAATTTTAGTCATTTTTACGACTGTTTTTGCGTATGAAAAACAGGAGTTTAGGTATGTATGAGGAGTTTGTGGTGGTCGGTCCTTCTTTCTTGCTTCGGTCGATCAGATGTAAACAAAAGGTGTTGACAGATCGTTGACAAACCTAACGCGACTCTCGTAGTTTCTTGTGCTTTTGGCATGACATTTACCGACGGTTAAGTATATTGATTTCTTCGCCGATGATTACTCAAGTTACCACAAACTCTGATTTTGTGGTGAAGTCGATGACACATTGAACGATTCTGCTGTGGGATTCTATTGTGAGTACATCTGTATGACTTAAGAGGCAAGTTGTTTCCTCCTCTCTGTAGTTTTATGAGAGTTTAGAAACATATATATGTACCGGCGCGATTACTTTTATCTATCGGCACATTTGTTGTGTCTTACAACAGCTTTGAGATGGCGGCTGCCATGCATTGTAACATTAACACGGGAGTTTTAATGTCTTTCAAAATCCGCCATCACAATTTATAAGCATAATAAGTTTGACTTTACCTTCTTTGGATGTTGTAAAAATTAGCGTTGAATAAAGTTTATTATGAGATCTGCTACGTTTTCTTTGACCTTTGTGGCACACAGCGTGACACCGATAATCTTCTGTTTGCTAGCGATTACAGAAACTTCGCTTTGAACTTTAAATTAGCATGAACTATAGCGAGTAGCGGGAGGGGAGGCAGGAGCTGATAGACGGCGGCGAACTTTGTAACTAAAAACTTAAACTAAGATAATTAGCATCTCACGTAAGATAACCACCATCAGATCTAAAGATTCAATTCTACGGGCGTTAGCACAAAGTTCACCGCCGTTTATCAACTCCTGCCTCCCCATCCAGCCATATCTTGCAATAGTTTTACAAATTCCAAACCTAAAGGCAAAACGCTTGAATTACACACGAAAAACAATTCATTTCTCTCTTAAACGAACTCTATATACATGCATATGACCTTAAGATAAAAGTGTGAAGAAAAATTGGTCGAAAGATCAAATTTTCAGTAAATTTTCAGAGAGTAGTAATTCGGAAAATGTGACGCCAAAAGGCCCGAAACTATTACTTATGTCCAGAAATGAACCCAGTTCCGAAATTTTTTACTATCTTTCGTTACGCTCGTGCGAAAATTACAAATTTTACAATTTTTACGTTTTTTAGTTGCGGCGATGCGAAAATTGCGGATTTTACAAATTTAACGATGTTAACGATTTTTCGCTACTGCGCTTTGCGAATTTTACAAATTTTTTTCTCCCTTTGTTATGTAAATTACAACTCATCAGCAAAGCGGCGCTGCGGTTTTTACAAAATTTGCGAAAATTGCAGATTTTACAAATTTATAGCCTGCGATTACAGCCGCCTCTCATCGCTCCCGGCCGGTTTGGCATTTCGCGAGAGAGACGTCTGTGATTCACGGCCAAAAATTCCATACTGATGACGTTAACCGCTAATTAGATTTCCGGAACATAATTACAACACAAGCAGTTGGTCTCGCATAATTAATGCCTTCATTTTCAGTTGCCCATTGCTAGCTCACTGCTCGAAGAATAGTTATTGACTGAACACAAACACTTTCAAGGCAGTCAAGGACGCATACACAGCGGACAACTTTGTCCCGAAAATCCCTATAAGAGTTGCACATTAGCTAAGATTTGAAAAACGAAGCTGTGAAATCACTTTATGGTCCTAAATGGTTTGGTAAATCTCTCTAATTCTTTTCTCTACCCGCTGTTCATTAAATTCTGTTTGTCTGTAGAATTTATGCTTCGCAACCGTCCTTTCAGATTATTCATATTTCATATTTTGTTGGCTGTACCTTTTGTGATTTTGTCGGCGTATGTGTCAACAATAAAACCCACGGGTGTCAAAATTTGTCTAAACGTTTTGAAATGGCTACAGTGGCGCATCCTTCCTGAACGTCTTTGAAGTCGTTCAAGAAGTCTTCCAATAACCACGAGATTATGGACACCGCCATAATGTCATTTATGTAGAGGCCGACATTAGTTTAGTAAACATTTTAGTATACTAGTAAACATTTTAGTGCAATAAACATTTTAGTATTATCTTATCGTAATCGCCATGTGGCTGTTCTGAAGGCTGGAATTCGGCATATATCCGTTCATCTATAATCAAATTAAATATCTTGAATTCCGCGGTTAATTCCCATCATACAAGGAGAGTGAAAGACATGCGTTCGTCCTCATTCTTCGTAACCTTCGAGGAGTACACATCAGTGAATTTTCATCAGAGAACTTTCTCGATCAAGTCTTGCTTTCTTTTACGTTCAGAGGCAAGTTCATTTCTCCATTTCAGGCAAGTAAACTCAGTTTGTTGCTTTAACCTTTAAATTATAATTTTAGACGGCTCACATGGCAAACCACCTCTCCTCCCATTCTTTTTGATTTTAGAACATGACTGACCCAAGGGTTCTAATTCTCGGTCATTCTTTCGTTCACCGGTTGCACAGCTTCATAGTTTCTTCGTCTAACCTTACTCTATCGCTGGGCATAGCAGAGCCGATCGTTATGAAGTGGCACGGCATAGGAGGGAGAACAATAGCTAAGGTTCTTGCGTATGATCTACATGTCGTAGAATCCTTCCAGCCCCACCTTGTGATTTTAGAGCTGGGGACAAATGACTTATCTCATCTGGACCCTACAACGGTGGGTTCATCCCTGGAGGATCTTGCCCAAGTGTTGCATTCTCGTTACGGAGTTCAACGTGTGGTGGTTTGCCAGACATTATTCATTGATAAGGCTACGGAGTTTAACAACACAGTGACTTTATTAAACAAATATTCTGAAGTAGTCATTCCCGCACTACCATATGCCAATTTTTGGAAACATAGAAGCTTATGGAATTCCTCGAAGGGAATATATGCGAAAGGTGGCGCGCAATTGAGTACATTTGGCCAACTAAAACTGTATCGTAGTATAAGGGGCGCGGTTTTGCAGTCGCTACCTACCCTGAATTTGTCTTAGCTATATGTAATTGCCGATTGTGACGAACATTTTCTAATTTCTGTTTTTCCGTTTTACTACACTACCCCATTTACTTTACGTCCAGCAGTTCCGTTCTGTTTGCAGCCATGAGTTAACTGCTGCTTGCGCTTCATTTTGTCTACGTTAGGTGGGGACAAGTTAACTCTCCTGCCTACGTGGCAGGAGAGTGTGACACAGTGTGTCCTGTTTTTATCTGCTGCGGTATTTTTGCCTGACATTTGTGACAACATGAGTGTACAACCCTTTTGATCGCCTATTTTTATAGGTGCGTCCACGCACTCGTCATATCTGTCAAGGTTTATGTTATCACGGGGTATTTTACTTGTTATTTTCATTAAACATTTTTCTTTTCGTCTTGATTGCACGCCAAGCATGGCGTCTGTTCACGACTGCAAGGCCGCATCCCCTTCTTTTCCAACCAGTCACCGTATCCAATTTCTTTCCTGATTTTATCCTTTCTTTCGTACAAGCCATGCCACCAGTGAAACGAACACGGTCAACACGCGCTTCCCGTGCAGCCAAGACATCACGCGCCCCCAGCCGCCCCACAGCGCCTCAAGAGCAAACCGGCAACTCTGCTCCCACAACATCTGCGAACGCGGGTATGGTAAATGTCAATTTAGAAGCTCTGACCGCTTCGCTATCAGCTGCTGTACAGCAGGCCGTTCGCTCGGCTCTGACTACTGCCTCGACATCTGGTGGCAGCCCACAAAGGAAGGACATTGTCGCTCAAGTGCCTGACGTGCCAGAGAATCTCGTGTCTCGGGTGGTTGAGACTGAAGTGTCGGATTTGACAAATGCAGGTCAGATTCCTTTAAATACGGAGGGAACTGGGCCCCGTCCGACAACCGAATTTCGTAGCGTGGCCATTAGTCTGGCGGCGATCGAGAGTCAATTCAAAAACCAAGGCCAAGATCTGGGCCCAGGAATACATAGACCTGGGCTCTCTGTTGTCAATAGCTCCCAGTAATAATAGTTACTCCTTATCCCTTAAATCGACTAACGATAATTCATCGGCCACGCCTAAGCTGTGCCTAGAGCCTAACGATAAGCCGCGGCGTATCTTTAATATTAATCAATGGCTCACCGCCTTTAACATTTTTGTATCGGTGTACACCGAACGATTTAATCAGCCCGGGGGGGGGGGGGACTCCCATATGGAATGGACGGGGATGCTCGTCGGAAATTTTGAATTTAACCCCTAAAAGAGACCAATCTGGGCGTGACCGAAGCTTATGCAGACCCCTAAAAGAGTAAATATAACGAATCAAAATTCTTTCTTTATTGTTATTTCTCCGTGTGCAACCCTAAACGAGATCTTGACGGCTAAAAATAATGACATTTTGCCCAGAACACCCTAAGCGAGACCAAAATCCGAAATTTACACCCCTAAGCAAGACGACGAGCATCCCCTTCCATTTCATATGGGAGTCCCCCCCCCCCCCCCCCCGGGGTTAATCAGGCGGCGCCAAAGTTAATGAAATATTGCGAAACAGTTCGTGACATTTCAGCAAAAGGAGGTGACTGGCGATATTATGACGAGCAGTTCCGTTTTCTAAGGCAATCTGACCCAAACCTTTTCCCGTGGGATCATATTCACTGGGACTTTGGTTCCAAACGATGATTTCCACGCGCAACATCGGTCAAAAAATCGTGTTCGGCAGCAGTTTCTCAAAGGAACTTGCTGGGCATTTCACGGGGGTAAAACCTGTTCGGGCTGCAAATTCGAACATGTCTGTTTCAAGTGTGGGTCCCGTCACCCGGCCAGCCAGTGCCCAACACAGTATCGCGGGAAATCTAAAACAAGTCCCGCTGGCGAACAAGCTGACCGGCCCAAGCCACAAACCAGTAACGCCAGTAAAAGTGGATAGATTGGAATTTTTTCTCGCTGATTACCCCGCACATTTGTCCTCCGTTTTGTTAAAAGGCTTTCGTTTCGGATTTTCTATTCAATTTTATGGCGACAGAAAGCCATTTGAATCACCCAATCTAAAAAGCGCTTTGGAAAACTCGCAGATTGTTTCCCTTAAACTTAAGAAAGAGCTTGAAGCTGGTCGGATCGCGGGACCTTTTACTCGCCCCCATTTAAAAACTTCAGGTGTTCGCCCCTTGCAATTGGCATCGTTCCGAAAAAAGTTCCCTCTGAATTCCGTATGATTCAGCACTTATCTTATCCCAAAGGTTCCTCGGTTAATGATTCTATTCCACAGGAAGCATCTTCTGTTCATTATGCTACTATCTCCGATGCTATCAGAATGATTAAACGTTTTGGGTCAGGTTGCTTTATGGCCAAAACTGACATTAAGTCGGCGTTTCTTATTATTCCAATTCATCCCGCAGACTTCGAATTGCTTGGAATGAAATGGAATAATTGTTATTATTATGATAAGGCTTTGCCGATAGGGTGTTCAACGAGCTGTAGCATTTTTGAATCCTTTAGCACTGCTTTGCAATGGATAGCCATAAGCAAGCTTCAGGCGTCTGCAGTTTTGCTTATTCTAGATGATTTTTTATTTATTGCTGCAACGGAAGAGCGTTGTGCCCGTGACTTATCGAGTTTTTTGGGCCTTTGTAAATACCTAGGTGTCCCTATTGCGACAGAAAAAGCGATGGGTCCTTTTTCGACGCTCCAATTCGCTGGAATTACCCTTGATTCCTTAAATATGGAAGCTCGTTTACCTGTCGACAAACTGCAGAAATGTCATAATTTGCTATCAGAATTTCTCCGTAAGCGCTCGGTCACTCTGCGAGATCTTCAATCCCTGATTGGTCTCTTAAACTTGGCGTGTTCGGTAATTGTACCAGGGCGCGTTTTTTTGCGCCGCCTGATTGATCTCACCACAGGAATTCAGCGTCCCACCCACCATATCCGGCTCACGAAAGCCGCGAAAGATGAGTTATATAACGGGAAATCCTTCTTTCTAGACGACATTTGGGAAACATCGAATTCGCTTGAGCTCTACACCGACTCGGCAGGTTCTCGAGGGTACGGTGCTGTTTTTGGCAATCACTGGTTTTATGGTGCTTGGCCTCAAGCGTGGCAGTCTATAAACATTGCCACCCTTGAATTATTTCCAATCGTAGTCGCGTTACATATTTGGGGTCCAACTATTTCAAACAAATGCGTTATCCTTTTTACCGATAATGCCGCCCTCGTCGACATCATTAATAAACAAACGTCGAAGGATAAAGGCATCATGGTTTTGGTCCTAATAGATTAAGGCACGGCTCAAACCTAAGTAATGGATTATAATAATCTATTACTGGATTATAATAATTTATTACTGGATTATAATAATTTATTACTGGATTATAATAATCCATTACAGGATTATAATAATCATTAAGATTAATATTAATGCGATTAATATTAATCCAAGTTGTCCTGCTACCGCAAGTAACGAAGGAACAACAGAACTCACAGTATAAGCAACCAAAATAGCGGTCGCAGAAGACAGGCAAAGTCATATTTTAAAAGCATATTAAAAAAAGACGATGCGCGGATCGTTAAAAGTGATCATTTGTTTTCAAAAACGAATAGAAAAATACATAGAAGAAAACAACTTGCCTCCAAAGTTATCCAGATATACACGCAATCGAATTCCACCAAAAAGTCGTTCCACGTGCCATCGAGTTTACCACAAAATCAGACTTCATGGTTCAAAATTGCAATCATCGGCGATAAAAACATCACAACAACATCAATATACTTAGCCGTACAAACGTTATACAATTCAGCAAAGTCATTTGGAGCTGCGCTCAAAAAGCCAAGACTCTTGTTGTGACTGTAGAGTTTAGGACGAACAATCCTAGCAGTATGCAGAACGCGTGTCACATATCGACCTAGTAAATGGCCCAGTTCGCCACGAGTCTCTCGTAGCTCAGTTGGTTAGAGCGCCCAACCGGTATCTGGGAGGCCATGGGTTCGATTCCCGTCGGGCACTCAGAATTTTTTCTTTGTCCCATGCTGGTGTCATTGTTGAAAAAATCCATCTTCAATTGAACACTTTTTTTCTTATTTTATATAAAGATGGTGCAAGTTCCAACGCAAACATTTGTTGTCAATTTTTTTGGCGGCGTCGTCCCTTATACTCTTTGGTGGCGGGTTACTTGCAAGGCAATTGATACATTGTATTGGTTGGCAGAAGACCCTTCGAATTTTGTTGAAGTGCAAGAGAAAGATGAAGTGGTAGAGGAGGAGGAAGCAGATGACGAGGTGGTGGAGGCGAACGATACGGACGCAGAAGAGACAAATTAATTTTGTTTTAAACTTTTGTATATTTCCATACTATCAAAAGCTACAATGTCCGACAACAAGCTTGTTAAAACCATCGTAGACGCTGCTACTATCACTGGTTTAGCCGCTGGCATCGGCTGGGTCGCCAAAAAGGTTGTGAAAGAGAATTTTACTTCTGACCCAAGCGGCAGTGCGATGAACTACGCGAAGTTCACCACCGTGATGGCGGGCAGCATTGCGCTCAAACAGTACCTCGAGGACCAAAAAATCCTTCCCAGCAGCGTCTGAAATTAATGATTTGAAAGAAAAACTCTGATATATAACACCATGGCAAGTATCGCGATTATGGTTGGTGGGGCTGTGTTGAACGCCTCGCCTTTTATCGGAGGCAATTATCTTGCGAGGGCACTTGGCGGAGGTGACAAAGCTGCACTTGAAGAAAAAGTGCGCCATGATAAAGCTCTCGAGGAGTATCAAGCGGCTTACGCCAAATACACGCGTGACCGCACCAAACTTCTCGACTGGATTGCGACTAACGCGCAAATAAAGGCGGAGGCCAAGCAGAACTTCACCAACACTGACTACGCCTTCAAACTGTACAACCAGGCGCACCCTGACAAAATAATGATACCCCCCCCCCCCCCCCCCCCCCCCCCAAAGAGCCCAAGTTCTCAGATTTCTATCAACCAAGCGAGCAACAGAAAAATGGTGAACTCATGTTCGTGGGCGCCGGGGCTCTTGCTCTGGGCTACGCAGCCTTCCGGTTCCTTTAAACTTTTTTAACTCCTTACTTATAGAAACGCGATGGACGCCAAACTCGCAAAGATATACTACAGCCCCGGGGGCTACTGGAAAGGTATTGCTGCGATCAAAAAATTATCCGAAGCCGCCAAGGTACCAGAAGAAACCGCAAAAAAGTGGCTGATCAAGCAAGCGCTCTGGCAGATCTTCCTCCCCGCACTGAAGCGCATTCCTCGGCCGAAATTCGACGTGCCCACACCCAACGCGGTCCACCAGGCGGACCTTCTTTTTTTTTTTTTTTTGTATTTTTTTTTTTTTCAGCACTCTGCTTATTATTTACAACACTTTACACGTTCACATAAGATTAGAACTAATTACAATATACATTACACATTAAACTAATTACAATGTACATTACACTACATCACTTACAAAGCCTAATTAAATTCTTTGAAATAATTATTTCTATTTCACACTTTCAGAAACACATTTATTCGAGCACACATACACTACATCACAACACACGACAGACCCAATTGTGTTCACCATACGTATAAGAAGTATCTAAAGCGTTGTACTTTAGATACGTAATTTATAAGTCAGTATTTCTTAGAAATTTGCTCCATTTCGCGGTATGGTTAGATAGGTTATTTTTTGATTTTGCCGTACGAAAAACTGCGCCGTGGGCGCAAAGTTTTCAAATACGCCCTCACCGTTGTCGACGTGGCCAGCCACTACAAAGAGGCTGAACCCTTGACCTCGAAAAAGACTGAGAGAATTTACAAGCGCGCGCCTCTGAAATGGCCTCAACTGCTGCAGGTTGACCCCGGGCGCGAATTCATGAGCGCTGTTACAAAAGAAATGGAAAATCACAAAACGTACATTCGGCGCGGGCGAGTTGACATTCACCGTGACCAGGCCATTGTTGAACGTTTCAACCGCACCCTGGCTGAGCGCTTGTTCGGGCACCAGTACGCCGTTGAAATGCGCCTCCCCGAGGGCCAGCGGTCCACGGCGTGGGTAAAAAGGCTTCCTGAAGTTGTGGCCGCTCTGAACAACGAGGTAACAAGCCTTACCAGCCAGAAACCCGCCGTTGCCATCAAAGAAAAAGATGTTTCTGCAAAGCCATCGACACCTTATTCTAGGCCTGTTGGGCAAAGGGAAAAAAAGCTCCCCTCTCTCGTTAATGTGCGCTACCTCTACCAACCTGGGGAGCTTGAAGGTGGTGTGAAAAGAGCCACAGATCCAATCTGGTCTTTGAAAGTTTACAGCATTGAACGATCTTTTACCAAACCAAATCAGCCCGTTCACTACTATTTGCACGACGGGCCCAAGCGCGGCTTCGTGCGTGAAGAACTGCTGGTTGTCCCTCCATACACACAATTACCCCCCCCCCCCCCCCCCCGAGAAACTATAACATTTCTTTCATTTCAGCATCTCTGTTAATAAAGCTTCTATTTCTTTCATTTCAGTATTTGCAAATAAAGGCCTGATGTACCCATAAGCATTTGTATTGATCCCATCATCTGCTATCCAGCGCTTTGAATCAAATGGGGAAAGCGAAATTTTGTTGACATACATGCCGTAGATCTCATGCCCCTCGCTTCGAAGAATGTTCATTCCATGCCATAACTGCTCCGTACCAAAAAGCGTTTCCTTGTACTGTTCATGCATTATTTGTTTCTTGCCAACGCTCTTTTTTACACCGTTTGCTTTTTTGATACTTGTTTCGTCTGCCTTCAAGATAGAGTACATTTTTGGCCTCAGAAAAACACACTCTGCTACGGGGGTTCCGGCACATTCGTCTTTCATTTTTCCCAAGATCTTTTTTTTTCGCGTTTGAGTGGAGTGGATGCTCCTTCGGGTTGTCACTCGTATCATATTGATTTCCGTTTGATTTAATGTCTTTGTAGACGTCATCCGTTTTGATTTCAAGCAGAAGGCTGCCCGTGTCTGTGTACAAGAGCTCGCAACGTGGGCCGTACTCCTTTTTCAGATGGTTGTAGAAAAAGTCGTACAACAGGATCTTGCTGTTGTCAAGGATAGTCATCCCCGTGTAGACCGGCTTGTTGAGCAGCAGCCGGCTTTTGCGCATGTCGATTCCGACCAGGTCGTTTGAAAACATAACATGCCTTGATTACAAAGGGCTGGCGACCAATTTCCTTATTTTGTCTGTCTCATTGCTGCTCACTATTTTTTATGTCAACACGGTTACGCAGGCTTTCCATGGTTTTGCCGAAAACTGAGTTATTCATTAGCTTGTAAAAGTTCTTTTCAAAGTCGTTCTTTGCGTTTTTCCTGAATTCTGTATTCATCTGGATGTACGGCTCCATCCAGCATTCTTGTTCGAACTCCAACACCCTGTGCATGCGCTTCAGTTTGATGCCCTGCTTCAGATAAAACTGCAAGTTTCTGTAATGCACGACATAGTTGCTTTTGTCCTCAAATGTCAGCAGCAGCTTCTCGCTGTCCGGGGGTTTCAGCTCTAGGTCTTTAATCAACCTCTTTTGGTAGTCCGACATACATTCCTTTTTCACGACCTTTTTCTCCACTTATGTCCAGAAATGCACGCAACAACGAAAATGACGAATGTGGCGAAATTTCGTCAAGCCAGCAAAGTTATGTAAATTGACGAAATTGACAAATGTGAGTTCTGACCGATTTGACAAAATTGACGAAATTGGCGAAAATGACGAATGTGACGAAATTTCGTCAAATTCGTCAAGCCAGCAAAGTGATGTCTTTGAACTCAACTCATGCACTGCTGACATATTTGACGAAATTGACGAAATTGGCGAAAATGACGAATGTGACGAAATTTCGTCAAATTCGTCAAGCCAGCAAAGTTATGTCTTTGAACTCAACTCATGCACTGCTGACATATTTGACGAAATTGGCGAAAATGACGAATGTGACGAAATTTCGTCAAATTCGTCAAGCCAGCAAAGTTATGTCTTTGAACTCAACTCATGCACTGCTGACATATTTGACGAAATTGACGAAATTGCCGAAAATGACGAATGTGAGGAAATTTCTTCAAATTCGTCAAGCCAGCAAAGTTATGTCCTTGAACTCAACTCATACACTGCTGATACATTTGACGAAATTGACGTGAAATTCGTCAAGCCAGCAAAGTTATGGGCGAAAATGACGTATGTGACAAATTCTCGTCAAATTTGTCAAGCCAGGAAAGTTATGTCATTTAACTCAACTCATGCAATGCTCACAGATTTGACACATTTCATTAACAACTGTAAAAGTGCATACATACATGAATGCCTCGTTCTTTAGACATGACACAGGAACTGCATACATACCAACATGCCTCATTCTCTAGACATGACGTAGGTTAAGACATAGCAACAACAATTTCCTTGTGGTCTGTTATGATATTTGCATACAGCAAACTTATGAGAATTAACTCAATTATGCAATCTTGCCAACTTCACGAGATCTAAGTCCCAATGAAAACAATTAACCTCATTTGCTTAAGGAATCTTTCATATCCATGCAGAATGTCCTGCTGTCCTGAGTTCAGGCATTGATATACTGAAACTTTATTGAAATCAGGAAGCCACTTACACAGGCTTGCCATGTTGACTCATTGGACAAGTAAACAGCTAAAAAAGTACATGTTGTATGCCTCGTTCTTCAAATATAGTCAGGTAAATATGGAGAAAGTACGTAAATGTATGCCTCTTTGTTAAATATTGCACTGACAAATGCTCATGTGTGGAAATGAGATTAATATTTGTGCATTGTATCAAAAAACTTACACTATGTTCCTTTCACATCCTTTTTTTGATAGATATAAGTGATGCTATTAAGTGTTAATGCCTCAGTAAAAGTAGTCCATTAGACACGAATTATCCAGCCAATGTTGGGGAATGCAGGCCACTAAAGTTAATCCCTCGCTTTTGTCTCTTTTCAAACTTCTTTCAAAGTTAAGAACCTCCATAAAAATATGTAGTGATTCACCCATGAATTGATCAATCACATTTGCGAAATACTGTCGTTTGGGTCAATATAAGGTTACTGCTTGCCTGTCATACCGGTCGATCCATGTCCCATTGAAAACAAACAACACTTAGCCACATTTGTTTTAGCAATCTCTTGTATCCATACTGAGCCTCTAGCGAATCCAGATTGTGTTTGTGTTGGAATCGTTACAAGGCTGCAGTTTTGCTAAAACTTTGTCGAAGCGTTCAACGAGTCTCCTCAAACAAATTTTACCGCGAGCGTTCACGAGTACTCAGGAAGCATGTTGCTTAGCAACTTTTGGCACGAAAACTGCCGGCTCAGTCATTCCCAGACAAGTGATTTGCCAGATCTGCCATCAACTGACACGTGTTCGAAAAAAAAAACACTTGCGCTTAAGCTGTTAGAGATGTCTAGAGCAGTATGAATATGTTGTAGGCAATTTAGTTTAGTATTCTATGTAAGGCAACGTGAAGTGTCATTGCTGTTGTGCTTTAGCTGTGAGAGATGTCAAGACCAGTATTGAGTATGTTTAAGGTGATTCCACTGAAAAAGAAGGAGTATTTAAAATTTTCTAAGACTTGATTCAGTTCATAACTATGTTATGAGCGTTACAAAAATGCAATAAAAAATGGGGGTCGCCGTGCTCGTTTTTGTGCAACCTGGATGGCTATTATGATAAACATATGACCCACAAGGTTTATACTATGAACCCTCGTAATCCGAAAAGGGAACTATCATTTCTAGAAAATATCATTTCTTGCGTTAAAATATCGAAGCAGTTCAACGAAATAGACTTTAATCTTACATAACAAACTATTTTAATTAAACTGGAATTAAGATTATGAAAGAAATTAAAGATTTTGCTGTGTGCGTGCGTAAGCAGCACTACATCAAAACATACTTTTGGAAGCATTCAAATAAAAATATCTCAAAGTAGAGTATTTAGCTTTTCTTTTAATTGCGATATATAGTAGTCAACCAGATGTCTTTTAAATTTATGCATTAAAAAATGGGGGTCACCGTGCTCGTTTAGAAGAAAATGACCATTTATTTCTCTTCTGAGCTTAACCTAAAGGAAAAGCCGTAATGTTGTGTGTGCGCGCGCGCTCGTGTGCGCGCTAAATGACGCGAAAACTCATGCGCAGTAAGGATGCGCAATGCAATTCAGTGGAATCACCTTAAGCAATTTACTTTATTATGCTATGTATGGCAACGTGAAGTGTCATTGTTGTTCCTTTGGACTACCTGTATGTGTTCTTCTAGAAAATATCTGTACCCCTCTCATGCAAGGTTTTTTCCTTTATGCCCCCCACGCCTCTGGAAATTCCAGTTAAGGCCAAAACATTCTTTTTAAATGTTGCCTTCAATATGCCCAACCCCTCAGAACTTTCATCGACGAAAAGGACGAATTTAGCAAAATTTCGCCAAAGTCGATGGTTTGAGGGAACAAACTCAAGTGGAGGGTAGCACGAAAGCGGCGAATTCAACGAAAACGACGAATTTGGCGAAATTTCACCAAGGGGCCAAGGTTAAAGCTCACCCAATTAATTTTGTATGATACTCTCTATATATATTTCTGTATTGAGTAATTCATTACTTGAAGTAGCTCTGTTGTGATTTGGGAATTTCAGAATACCCTCCACTTGAGCTCGTTCCCTGAAATCTTCGACTTTGGCGAAATTTCGCCAAATTCGTCCTTTTCGTCGAATTCGCCGCTTTCGTGCTACCCTCCACTCGAGCTCGTTCCCTCAAATCTTCGTCGTTTTCGTCGAATTCGCTGCTACCCTCTTCTCGAGTTCGTTCCCTCAAATCTTCGACTTTGGCAAAATTTCGCCAAATTCGTCCTTTTCGTTGATTTCGTCGTTTTCGTCGAATTCGCCGCTTTCGTGCTACCCTCCTCTCGAGCTCGTTCCCTCAAATCTTCGAAATTTCACCAAATTCGTCATTTTCGTCGTATTCGTCGTTTTCGTCGAATTCGCCGCTTTCGTGCTACCCTCCACTTGAGCTCGTCCGCTGAAATCTTCGACTTTGGCGAAATTTCGCCAAATTCGTCCTTTTCGTCGAATTCGTTGTTTTCGTCAAATTCGCCGCTTTCGTGCTACCCTCCTCTCGAGCTCGTTCCCTCAAATCTTCGAAATTTCACCAAATTCGTCATTTTCGTCGAATTCGTCGTTTTCGTCGAATTCGCCGCTTTCGTGCTACCCTCCACTTGAGCTCGTCCGCTGAAATCTTCGACTTTGGCGAAATTTCGCTAAATTCGTCATTTTCGTCATTGCGTGCATTTCTGGACATATCTCTCTTTCTCAGGCGCCAAGGGATAGCTGTTGTGTTCTTCATGCAGTTCTGCTGGATATTCAAGATCAACCTCGAGAATCCATCCATTCTTTGCGTTTTCTTTTTTCTTAAGGATGTCTTCCGCCGTTGGCATAACACGTTTCCATTTAAAGTCCCTTTTTGGGAGTGGCTTGCTCATTGCCCAGCCATAGAGGTTGTTCGCGTCGAGATACATGATGTAACTATTCGGTTTGCTGGGGTCATACTCCGGTACCAGCGGGTTGTTTGCCTTCGCGTATCTCTTGCTCACCATCGAGATTCCACCCGAATTCCCCGTTCTACGAAGAGATGCATTTCAAGGTCTGTGAATAAATCAAGCTCGACCCCGTCTTTTTCAAGAGCGCTTCCCATGAGAGGCCTGGCGACGTGTAATAATGCGCCGGATCTAACCCGTACTGCTCTTGGCACAGGTTTCGGAAGTTCTCGAAAACATCTGCCAGCTGGGCGACATCCGTTTTCACGTAAAGATCGTGATAATCGCCCAACGTTTTGCATTCGAGAGCCTCCCAGACAGTCTGCGCGTGCGCGTGCGCGTACTCATCGTCTGTCATGCGCTCGTCGTTCAGCTTGCTGTAAAACTTTTCTTTGTCCGGAAGCCTTGTTTCGCTAAATCTCCCCCATGAGTCCATGTACTCGTAAGGGTAGATCCCCTTTTTTCATGCCTGTTGAAAACATGCAGTTCTTTTTCTCGAAAATAATGCTCCATGTGTTGCGTTTCACCGTTTCTTTCAATTGAAAACTTTACTTGTAACCCAAAACTTACTTTTACGCTGTTTAACTTTAGGATTTCGTTTTCAACCAAATGAGTGAACTTTGCTTTATGTTCTCTTGCAAACATTAAAAGATCTTTATTGTTTGGATTTGTTTTGGATACATCCATTCTCCAAACACGAAGCCATTCCTGGAAATTACTTTGGAATAATAGAAGCCCGTCATATAAAAAAAAACAGTTCTGGTTCCAATAGTTGACGAATGTTTCTGTTTTGCTCCCTCGTTATTGGGCCGTAAAACATTTGCAGAAAACCGGACGAAAATCTCGCGGCTGCCATCTCGGCGTATATACTTGTGCAGATAATTCTTCAATTGGAAAATAATTCTGGCGCACTTTTGTATATAGGCAGTGCAGACATTTCTTCAATAAAAATATTTTCTGTGTTACAACCGCTCGCTCGATCGGCTTGGGGTCACGCGCTTTGTTTACTTCCATGTTTCCGTTATTTGCTCTCAAACCACACACAGAGACGATGAGGGTTCTGGCGCAGTGAGTAGTACAAAAGCTTCATGATCTCGAACAAAGCTGTTTTCTCACGAAAGGAGGCGAGTTTCTTTGTGAAATTCTGCTCGCCGAAGCCAAGAAAGTATTACTGAACATCATAATAATATGAGAAAATCTCATTTGCATTTACTTTCAACACACTTAATTTACATACGCGATTACAAAACTAGTTTCGTCAGAAGACCTGGTCAGTTGGTAGCCATATGCTGTATATGCTGTATGCTGTATGCTGTTTCGCAGTCCGTCGAGCGTGAAGCAAAAAAAAAAAAAAAGAGCGCGCGAAAATTGGGGATGAGGCGAGCGGAAGCGAAGCGCGAAAAATGAGGGTCCCTCATTTTTTCGCGCTTCGCTTCCGCTCGCCTCGTCCCCAATTTTCGCGCGCTCTTTTTTTTTTTTTTTTTTTGCTTCACGCTCGACGGACTGCGAAAAAATAGGGGCTGCTCGTAGTGTACCTACGACTTGGTTCGGGAAACGTCATGGGTAATTCTTTTGTTCTTTTGATGTATCCATGGTGATTTCCCATGGGCAGTTTCACTGTGGGAATAGAGGTCACACACAAAATACAGACTTCCCGTGGGTAAAGTCTCACTTTCCCGTGGGCAAAAGGTCTAGTGGAACCGCAACTATTGCTTGAACATAAATACACTGGACTATTAAATACACAACAACTCATTGGGGGATTCCGGGTCTTTATTGCAACGACCAACGCGCGAATTCCCCCAAATCCCCCAAGGAGTTGTCGGTACTATGAGTGAGTGATAGCCTTGCTTATCATGTTTACAGCAGCTAATTTATATTGAAGAGAACAGTCCAAATAACGTTCATACGCGTTTGAGCGCCAGTCGCCTTGAAGTTTAGTCCCAGGGACGCCGCAACGTTGGGCAAACGTTGCTCCTCCCCGACGAAAGGAGTGTCCAGAGTATTTAGTATTGTCAATACCGCATTTGTTAAGTGAAAGCTCAAGCTTATTGGTGAACACAGAGTATGTGAGTGGCGTTAAGGCGCCATTCTTTTGATAAGTAAACGCAGGGCCCAAATCGTGTTCGGTGGATCGAAGCACTCCGGCTAGCTTGAATGCGTGCACAACTGCGGACAGTGAGCAGAGTTTGGAATGCTCAACTCCGGGAAGTGGGACGAGAAGTGTGCGGTTACGATATTGAATAGTTTTGGATCAGCGAACAAAAAGCATGATGCCCCATTTAAAGAGATGTATGTCACTTCGGCGCAGATGTTTTTGTGGGTCGAATGCTGCAGCAGACGGTACGAGAAGGTTTGATTTACGAAAAAAGGAGAAAAGGCCACTAAGCATGGAGCCCAGAATGTTGCGTCTAGCGAGACAGTAAGGTCAAGTTGCTCGAAAATTAGGATAAGGATGGCCGGTGTGATAGGGAGCTTTTGCGAAACTGCCTTGCTGTTTATGCGCATTATGCCACGCATGAGTAAAGTTTTCTGGTTCTTGAATAATGGCTCTTCTAAGGGGTTTGGAAATCCGTGCTGCAGATGCAGTATTCGTACTATATTGAGGTAACACGGAATGCTTGAACTTGCCAGTGTTCTTGTTAGGAATACCACATAGCGCAAGAGGTGATGTGCTGTGCAGGGCACTGGTTGGTAGCTTAAGTAAAGGCAGAAACGGAGGTATGCGCGCAACTGGGAACGATATGTTGCTACTGTTGACGGTGCAAATGCGTGTCCTCTGTAGCGCTTTAGTTCAGCGTCGAGACTTTGCTCCTGAGCATGTACTGTACCTGCAGAGGCAAAGAGGCAAATGCATTACTGGAAAGGTTGGGCTCTCGAGTAACACGCGCAGCAACGCTGTTGCTTTGATAAGTGTGAGACAAAAACCGATTGCAGTGAGAGGGGTCGTGGAGGCGCGATAAGGCATCTGCTACTGTGTTTTCACCCGTGCTGGTATAATGGGGAACGTTATATTTTGTCCATAGGCATTCAAGACATACAAGGCAAATTGTAAAAAATTGCAAGATTGGCCATTTTGAGGGCCTCGCTATTTGGCCCTAAAAAGGCTTAAGAGAGATGAATTCAGCTTGAAAATAATTTTATATCACCTGGTCTGTTACGTAAATGTGATTAATAACGTTTTGGTTGGCGAATTCGGTGAAATTTAAATTAATACAAAAGCCTACCTTGCAAGTTTTGGCAATTTCTTCAAGACGATTTGTTGTGTGAGACTCGCCTTCGCTCCCTCCAATTTCTTGACCAAATTAAGCACAGACACTAGCAGAAAGGCCAAATCTAACAGTTTCCCACATCAAAATCCATTTTCCTGCGTTTCAGACCACAAATGATGATACATTAATCCGCATACTTGATAAACAACAGTTCGCCGCCATGTCAAAACACATCCGTAACTTTGTGATTTCTTCCGTCGAGTGCCAAACCTCTTCAGTACAATTCATCCGGAAAGGTAGATAAATGATCACTGCATTAAGCAAATGCATGCCTGTGAACATTACAGAGTAATGTCAGTGATGCATTTAGACTGTTCACAGTCCCCTATTTCTCCGTGAAGTCGCAGAGATCGATCGTTGAGTTCGAGCGGCCGCCATCTTGTTTTCTTTGTGCGAGCGAAACCTGGGGAGAGTACAAAATGCCCGTGGGTAGGGAGGCAGGATGGAGGCGGTGAGCGGAAAAAATAGGGAGACTGTAACAGCTTCACTCAGTCTTGTGTTCAAGGGGTGTGTCCGATTTCGGCGCCTCCGCTAATTGAATCAATCAACAATCTTGTACCCTGTTGAAAAAACCTGTCATAACAGAGAAATATGAGATCGATTACGTGTTGCTGGATGTACAGTTGTGAAATGTTATAAGGAAAACATGTACGTGTTGCTGTACAATTGTGAAATAATAAAATACAATTTCGAAACATTTTTAAGCAAACATTGCTTACGAAAGTAAGAACATTAGTTACAAAGTTGAGTCGAATGAATGCGGGACGGAAGAACTCTTCTCTTACTCCAAAAAAAGCAGCAAAGCCTGCGGAGAAATTCGAAAATTCAGATGCGTGCCGTCTTTGTGGCATTATTTTAAAATTTCAGTCGGTAATTTCGGCGGAAAAAACAAGTACATTTCGACCGAAAATCTATTTAAGATCCCCCAAAGGGCTGGAGTTGCCAAAATTCCTCTCGTTGATCTTTTAAAAATACATCTTGGTGTTGAAGTGGATCCACAGGATAGAAAATCTTCCCGTGTGTGCGCTAAGTGTGCACTGAAGATTCGCAATGCAAGTACCTTGTGCGAGTTTATCAGGACAGCTCTTAACTGCGAAAAACACCGATGAGGAAAGCCAAGGAGAGCAACGTTTGAAACGAATGAACATGGTTTCGCCGCAGAGAAACATCAAGAAACGTCGTGTCTATAGCTCGCCATTGACTTCAAAGCAGCCCAAGCAAACATCCCTACCCCGGGGAAAACCGCTCGCGTTTACCGCCAGCGAAAAGGCCGTTGCGCTTCGAGCAGCCAAATATCGAGCCAGAAACTTCGCCGGTATCTCCAGTCATTCTGAAAGAAACAGCGTCGACTTCAGAGCAGTCTGCAATTTTGGACTTTTCCCTTGAAAATCCAGCGCTTTTACCGCCAGTGGGAAGTCCTTTGCTTGTCGAGAACGCAAACATCAACAGTACATCTCCAGTCGTGCTCACGGAATTAGCGAGCTTTCCATTGAATATCGAGGCGGAAGATACGAGCGGGCAAGAGAACAAGGAGACTAGCAAGCAAGATCGAACTCGTTTGAGTAAATCTGCTCCTCGATAATGCTGCGTAGCGGCACAATAACCAGGCAGGAAGGTCTGATTGAAGAACAACCAGCAGAGCTTTCCTCCATTTCCTTCGCTAAAACAAAACTTTGATAAATTAAACTCTTTCCAAACCCAGTCGGAAGAACCGTCAAAACATCTTTCCCATCCATTAAATTAGCAACAGCCTCTTTCTGCTCGCGCTTCAGTACTATTCCTCCAAGACGACTTTCAGAAAGACGATCAAAATCAAAACATTCCCCAGAAAATTCCTCTGTAATCGAAGCCATTTTGGACTGAACCGCGAAGTGATTAATGTCACATTCCGTCACTCAAGTTGTCAACGCTCCTCTTCGGTCTAATGATTTCTATTGTGAATTTGACCAATCAGGTACTGCCGTCCCTGGAGCAACGGCAGCCGTGAACATGACATGGAGGGAAGACGTGACACTTCCCCTATTTTTCCGCTCCTCCACTCTCACGCTATTAACCACCAGCGCCCCTACCCACGGGCATTTTATACTCTACCCAGGTTTCGCTCGCACAAAGAAAACAAGATGGCGGCCGCTCGAACTCAACGATCGATCTCTGCGACTTCACGAAAAAATAGGGGACTGTGAGCAGTCTAGTGATGCATTTGGTAGAGATCGAGTCGCGCGTTCGATAGTCAGAATGTTGAATAAACGAACACACGGGAAGTTCGGGAGGCGGGACTGCTGACCGAATGTAACACAATACAAATGGTGCAGGTGTAAATTCTTTTAGGACATCTCATGGTTCTTTTGGTATTAAAGGTGGAAGGTTTTACGATGATAATGCGACATCAAAAATATAACTACTAGGTATATTCGTACCACAGAAGTTTAAGTTTCATTTTATCGGCGATAAAGGACATTTTTATTTGTAATTTTTATTCATAAGCTTTTATATGTTTTTGACCATTGCAGTTTTAACATTTTTAACTTTTAAAATTTTTTGTATTTTTACCTTTTTAAATTTTTAAATCTTACAGGACCCCTAAGATAACAGTACTTTCAAGTACCGATGGGTACTTGAAAAAAAAAACAACACCCAGTGTGAGAATGCAAATAAGAATGAATAGCTAAATAATGGAAAACGCCATTGTGTCAAAACACATCCGATTGATGTGTCAAAACACATCCGTAATGTCTGTGACGTTTTATACCGCCGAGTACTAAAATTCATCAATATCGTCCGTCCAGAGAGTTAGATCAAGATTACTGTACTTAGCAAATGCATGCCTTTAAATCAGTCAAGACGAAATGATCAGCATGGGAAGTTTTTCATTTTCAAATCACAAAGGGGAGGTTTCTGAGTGCACTGGAAATAAGCCCCCCTCTGTTAGACGACAGTACCCAAACAGGGCTAAATGTTGCTTTATTATGACTTTTTAACATAAAATCGTATTTCAATCAACACTGCGGTGGCTCGTTTTGAAACTTTTTTTTTATTCCGCCAATAAGTTTCCCCCCGGATATAAGCCCCTACGTTGATAAGCCCACCCAAAACCACTTACGAAGTTGTTTAAGGTGGCTCGATAGGCTAAAAATGGTCATTTTGACAACATAATTCTCAACACTATCTTATAAAATCATGTCAATTCAACTATATCATTGTATTAAGCAGGTCCCAATGATTGCTTTGCCATACATTTGGGATGCATTCCTCACATTCCTGAGGAGTCACACCCATTTTTATAACCACACCCATTTCCGAGGGCCTAGAAGTAGGTGTTTTCTTAAACACAATATCTCTACTCTGCTTCATGCTGGAAAGTTGAAATTTGCCACACATTTTGTATGTTCTCAGAGCTATGCAATGACCAATTATTATAAAGAAATTGTGTTTTGATCATGAATGAGGCCTTCACCCAGAACATGCATCAAAATGTGCAACATCGGCTTTGAAAAAATGTTAATAAGTCATGATAGGGTGTCACAAACCAAGTCAAAATTGGTCATTGCACAGTTGAAAGTTTCATTGAGCTATCTTAAATAGTTTTTGAGATATTGCGTTTATGGTGACTGAACATGTCTAAAAAACGGAATCTGAGAAAAATGCATTTAAAGTTGATCATTAGCAATGTTCACTGTGTTCAGTCCTAAAAGGCTCCAGCTTCATACTGAAGTCCTTCAATAGCCTCTAAATGGTCACTGTAGCCTTTCTTCCAGTTTCTGATTTGTTTACGTCGCTCCTTGGACTGATCAGAACTCTTTCTGCGAGCATGACGCCATCTGTCATAATCCAGCTTTTTGCAAGCTTGGCTACAGTGAGACCCTGGAGTAATTCCTAGCTCTTTGAGGACCAATTTGAGGGAGACTGACCCATCATTGAAGTGAGGAACTGCAAGGTTAGCAGCAAGCTCAACTGTGGGTAAGCCAGAGTGAGTTTCCTTTGTGGCGCGTTGCCAAATGAGTGCATTTATTGCCTCGTTGCGGTTCTGTGTGCCACCGTAGAGGCAGCGCCGTAAGAGGTCTTGGTCACTGAGGGCTGCAAAAGTTGGATGAATTGCATTGGCAACAGCAGAAGGCAGTGTATGTGTATGTGTGTACTCTGTTGTTTCCTTTGCCAAGTCCCTTTGAAGCCCGTACCACGAGTTTTCTCCAGGGGGGCACAAGTCGTGGTCTGGGTGGTCATCACTGGATCTTGTGTGGTGCCATATAGCCATGACAGCATTCTCCATAGATTGGATGTCGTGGGTGTTGTTTCGGATGGCCTTTCCATAATAGACCTGTAGTTGATCTATTTTATTGTTTGTCAGCCTTCCAATACCCCCGATTGGTTTTCCGTCTTCAAGTCTTGCTTGACCCATGCGCTTTTTTAGCGAGCGAAGGCGTGACCCCAGACGTTTCTGAACATGCCCAACGCACTCGAGCTTGGTGACCTCTTTTTCACCATACACAGCTTCATCTACAATTAGTTTGTGGGCTTTGCTGTCCCAGTCTCCCAAAAACTCTGTGTAACGCACTGCATAGCTTTCAACCGACCGCTGACCGTCTCATACTTCGCTGGCAAAGAGTCTGAGCAGCTTTCCTCACAGCTTCAACAATATCCCTATAGGCATTTTCATTCATTGGAGGAGGCATGTTCATAGTTCCAGCAAATTTGACTAGCCCTTGGTGCCCAGCACCAATGTTCCTGGATGCTAGAACAATTCTTCGATTGACTTCGAATGCCTGCGAAGTCCCAACTCTGGAAGAAGAGTAAAATGTTTTTATGAATCCACACTTTTTCCCGGGGCACTTGACAAACAGCAAGGAAGCAAATCCCATCTTTCTTTCGCTGTCTTCTTCCAGCTCCACGTGGTTCTTCTTACAAATGGGGCAGAGTAACAATTGGAAAATCGAGCCGAGGACTGCCATGTCAACAAAACGAAAACCTTCCATTTCAGCTGAATCCACATCGCTTGCACTTCTTTCAGGCTTAGACTCCTTGCTGGAAAGTCCGGATGAATTGTACTGAAGAGGTTTGGCACTCGACGGAAGAAATCACAAAGTTACGGATGTGTTTTGACATGGCGGCGAACTGTTGTTTATCAAGTATGCGGATTAATGTATCATCATTTGTGGTCTGAAACGCAGGAAAATGGATTTTGATGTGGGAAACTGTTAGATTTGGCCTTTCTGCTAGTGTCTGTGCTTAATTTGGTCAAGAAATTGGAGGGAGCGAAGGCGAGTCTCACACAACAAATCGTCTTGAAGAAATTGCCAAAACTTGCAAGGTAGGCTTTTGTATTAATTTAAATTTCACCGAATTCGCCAACCAAAACGTTATTAATCACATTTACGTAACAGATCAGGTGATATAAAATTATTTTCAAGCTGAATTCATCTCTCTTAAGCCTTTTTAGGCCAAATAGCGAGGCCCTCAAAATGGCCAATCTTGCAATTTTTTACAATTTGCCTTGTATGTCTTGAATGCCTATGGACAAAATATAACGTTCCCCAAAAATTTCGAAACTACATTATCCATATTAGCTCTGCTGCTAATTTGGTTTCAAGAAAGTGAGTACTTTCGGAAAAATAGCGAAACTGGTTTTGCTTGATTTTGCCGCTTGTCGAAATGGCCGACAGGCTTTATTACACAGCGTCAATTTTTTCCTTGTTCATAAGCCTCAAAATACTTTTACAATAATTTTTATAAACTAGAAGAATGACTCTACTTTCTGCTGGAATTTCATTTGATTTGGTTTACATTTACCCGAGAACTAGCCTCGTATATTTTTACTTTTTGAGAGTGAAATTTTAGCTCAAAACATGAACCTGAGGCTTGCGTGACCAAGTGCGGTTACCATGGAAACAATACATCTGCAAATCAAAATATGGTCGTTTTGGTTAAAAATTTTCATTTCCAACTTTGCTTCACTTTCTCAGAGAACGGTTCTTAACAATGTCAATCATACGCCGGAGAAACGTTCGTCCCCCAATTACCACTCGTGCTGCAAAATTTAATTTGCCGACAAGAGTTTGCAATTCTCTCTTTGTAATTGATTGCTTCGCCATAGAGACGCTTAGTAATTCTCGCAATTCGCACAGTTTACTATCGGGCAAAGAGAGCTGCCTATTCACAGTGTCAATTTCGACTCCCAGAAAAGTTAGTCGCTGAGTGGGAGGGACAGCTTTGTCCCAGTTGATCTGAAACCCAAGATCGCCTAAGAGTCTGGTTAACTCGTTGTAAACTATTTCGCACTCGCTTTCGCTGTCGCCTATGATGAGAAAGTCATCCAGATACGCTAATACAGTTCGGAAACCTCGCTTTGTCATGAATCGGGTGATCGCTTGCGTGATTCTGTGGAATATTTCAGGTGATTTTGAGGCGCCAAAAGGTAATTTGCAGTCATACATGTAGGTGGTTTGATGCTCCCCGCTAAATTGCCAAGCTAGTCCAGTTGCGCTGTAATTAGATGGGTGAATGGGTACGTGTCGATACGCACTTTTGAGGTCAATTTTGGCAAGATACGCGTCAGGCTTGATAAGCGAGACCGCTTTGTCAAGTGTCACGTAAGAGAAGTGTTGCGTAGTTGCGTAGGAGTTTACGTTGCTGTGAGCTGGGTGGCTGCAGTCGTGTAAGTCGAATATTTTCACTGTTTGGTTTAGGGATGGCCCCAAGAGCACTGACAATCGAAGGTTTTGTTCTAGTTATGACATAGTTTCCCATTTGAATTTCGTCGCGAATTTGTTTTTCTACTTTGTCACGCACGTCCGTCGAAGTCGCAGAGCGGTAATTCGGTAATTCCGCCGGTGTTACAATTGAATCAGGGGAGATGAGGTGAAAGCCATTTGTGAGGCCATCAAGAATAAATTCCATATCACTGTCGTTATGTAAGTAAGTTCGCCAGGCCTCTAAGTTAAGTGGTGAGCAGTGCAGAGTGGAAGAAAGTCAGATGCCAGTGTGCGGAGTGGGATGGTCGTGTTGTGGGTGAGGTTGGTTACAACTGGAAACGATACACACGTGTTGAAAGCGACAATTAGGCCATTGACATCCGGTCGGCGAATTAAATTGTCTGCAAATAGGTGAGGGCACATGCTGTTGACGATTTCGCGCCAAAGATTTTTGCGGAGGCGCCTGAGCGGAACTAGTAGGGCGGCGTTTGACGAGAAAGCGAGTGTGTAAATGCTGGGAGTCACTTCCCCACCTGAAACCATATTTGTGCTGCAACTTGCGATATTCGTTATCATAAAGCAGAGCGGATAGGAACGTGTGGCTTTCCAAAAGTTCCGCAAACTTGACTGTGTATGACAAATAGTCAGTGATGTTGGGTGTGCCTGACAGTTTTCCTGTGGTCAACAGCTCGTGCATCAGATGCGCGCGTTTGCGGCTATCCACATTGAGAGCGTAATGTTTTCTAACTTCGGTTTTCCTTTATGCGCTCTTATCACGATGCTTGCCCCACCCGAGCTACCAATCTCTTGTTCTTCTTCGTTGCTTGCTAGATTATTTACACTAACAAAGTCTGGTATTAACGGTGGCTTGTCACCTCCTTTGGCTCCTTGCGCTGCTTTTGCATTTGTCCCTAGAAACACTTGCGGATCGTTGTCTAAGCGTGGGAGAGGGGTCTCTGTAGCACCCAGCGTCAGCAAGGGGTCGTCTATGGCGCCTATGCCTTCAATTTTCTTTAAAATTTCGTCGAGGCCACCGTCCTTCGCCAGTGACTTTGTGGTGACTGGGTCTGGATCTAACGTCGTAACGTTAGAGCCTTTACGTAGCTCAGTGACTGCGCCTTGACTAGCAGTTTGCGCTGACCAAGGGTCATTTCCAAGAAAGCGATATCCGACTCGGTCACAAGAACGAGGGCCTCTTGGTCAGGCCTCTTGGTCAGGAGTTCTGAAGTCTCCTTCTTCAGTCCCTTAGTCTCGCACCAGCTTTTAACACTTTCAGTGCGAAAGTCGACTTTTGTCGACATTTGGAGGAGTGGTCATTGAACCACTTGTGACGTCATCAGTTTACACGTCAATCAACTTTTCAGATGAGCAACTGATACAGCGTGGATTGATCTTTCCATAGGACCATGCATTTGCTATATCGACTGCATTCTGATGGAGGTAATCGAAAAAAACAGGCTGCGTTTTTGGTGCAAAATTGGTGCATAAGCAGGCCAACACACCTGTAATAATAATAATAATAATAATAATAATAATAATAATAATAATAATAATAATAATAATAATAATAAACGAATATTTTAACAGGATTAACCTATCAGTACTTGAAAGTACTGTTATCTTAGGGGTCCTGTAAAATTTAAAAATTTAAAAAGGTAAAAAATACAAAAAGTTTAAAAGTTTAAAAATGTTAAAACTACAATGGACAAAAGCATATAAAAGCTTATGAATAAAAATTACAAATAAAAATGTTCTTTAACTTTTTGTTTAAATAGAAGCCTAGAGTTCAGATTTCTCATGTCCGACGGTAAACTGTTAAAAACGGAGGCTGCTAAAAACGAAAAACTCCGACGGCCATACTCTAGCTTCATTTTCGGCAGTTCGATAGAGGAAAATCTGTTCCTAGTATTGACATTGTGATTAACTCTTTTAAAATAGTTCTTAAAAGGAGTACACGCATTTCCAAGTAGACAATCAAAAACACAGAGACTGACTTTTCTTTTCAAATAACTGTCAACTGATGGAATACGGATGTCAGTCTTGTTTTCCAGTCCTGAAGATATGCAGCTTAAGCCACGATGTTCGATTTTGCGAATCAGCTGCCTGCGTGTATTTGAATAGCTTAGTGTAATTAGACAGTAGGTAAAAACAGGCATGCATAATCATAGCCCTATAAATGCTTTCTGCAGCTGCACAAGTAATGGAAGAACGAATTTTCCGCAGCAGATTGACTCTCCCGGCCGCTTTCTTGTAATTGATCAACGTCTCCTTTTCAGGGTTTACCGATGATTTTGTCCAAACTTATCCTGCCAGAAAGAAGGATGTGAAGAATAGAAAGGAAAGAGGATAAGAAAGCAGGAAAAAAAAAGAAGGAAAAGGAGTAAGAGAAAATTTTGGCTTATGCGCATGCACCAAAGTGAAAAATTGTACATTGCTACACGGAATCTATATCAAAATGTTGCTGCGATGTAAAAAAGTGCTTTTATAGCAAAGTTTGGGCAAAATTAGCATCGTAACAACAAAAATTGGGTTAAACGGTTAAAAAAACGCGTCTTTTGGGGGAAATTCAGCAGTGAAAGGGTTAAAGTCAAACGGGGGTACAGCTTTTAAAGTCAAACCGGGTATCCATTGAAAAAAAAAAAATTCAGTTGCTAACTACGCTCTTGCTCGCTCAATAGCTATCACAATATGCCAGTTACTTGTGGCTGCGTCGGTACATATCTCTGTTGGGCTTGGCTAGCATTTCCGCCTATTGTATTTAATCATGATAAACAAGTCTATCATACACATAATCCATTACATAAACAAGATAAATGGGACAAGAAAAGAAATATATAAGAAATCTATGACAAACTAACTGGAAAAACAGGTACAATAGCAATGCAGCATGATGTTGATTACACTTTATCCAACAGAAAATGGAGGAAATGGTTCTGTTATTGAGAGATTTGACACAACCTTAAAGGGGGAATATGTACAAAGAATTAACAAAAATGGGTAATACAAGTTATATTAATGCATTACGTAAATTGCTGGTAAAAAGAAAATTGGATTGGGAAACAGTAGAAAGTAAATGATTATGATTGGGGTTAGTTGGCTAAAGAACTTCAAAAACCAATCATAAGAAAATTTAAAAGAGGGCGTGTAATTATAACTGGGGGAATAGATAATACATGGAATGCAGACCTTGTTGAATTACAAAAAATAAGTAAATGGAATAAGGTTAATAAATATCTATTAACAGTAATTGATGCGTACGTATGCTTGGGTAAAACCATTTAAAAATAAATATAGAAAAACAGTTGCAAAAGCGTTTGAAAGTGTAATAAAACAATCGGGGAAGAGGCCAAAACATTTGAGGACAGTTAAAAGATCAGAGTTTTATAATCAAGATCATGTTACAAAAATAAATGTTACAAAAATATGAAATTACACTTTATTCAACAGAAAATTAGAAAAAGGGTTCTTTTTTTGAAAGATTTAACAGAACAGAAAAGTGAAGTTGAGATATGTCATTGCCCTACGTTATACTTGAACGAGAAGTTGTTTTAAAAACCGTTTAAACAAATGAAAAAAGTATATAGGTATACTAAATAAGCGTGCAGGGGAAAGAATAATGAATTATGAAATAGCTTTATATAGCGTCCAGGCTTCACATAGCTACACGTATTTTTCACAGTTTTGGAAGGCGTTTGAGAGTGACACGTGACGTTACACTCGGGTTTCTTTATCCTTCCCCGGAACAGATGCTGCAGATGTGACTTGCCGAGTAGTAACATCCTTCCCACCTTGTCCTTTGTCCTTTTTGAGAACAGTGACACTCTGAAATTGAACAACATCCGATTTAAGCTTCTCTCCACAATGTACAGAAATGTCCTCATCATGGCTTACTTGCGAGGCAACTGATTCTTTTTCCAATAAGTGAAAACGATGTCCGAGTCTAAGGGAAGTAGTCCTTTGCTTTTCTCACTATTGCAGTTCGCACTATTCCATCGTTTGCATGGTGGACCTCTTCAACACTAGCCAGTAGCCATTTTCAACAAAATACGTTTCTTCCAGAAACCAGCACTATATCGTATTAAGTAAAATATATATAGTAGAAACCCGCAAGTAAGAACCTGAAAATTAAGAACCTGTTAGCCTCAAATTTGTTATTTATACCCCCTATAAACAAGATCCTATTTAGCCTAGAAAATGAAAAACAGGTTCTTATTTTCAAAAATCATCATTTAGTGATGCAGAGCTGGGTAAGAATCCTGTTTGTTACGGTTAATTCTTAGTGCATCTAGGCAAAATATGTAAATGTCTATGTTAATGTTCTAGGGTGTTGTTGAGGGGGGAGGGGTTGGTGTTGTTGACTGAAAAATAGGCTGATTACCATTTTATCTTGTAGCTGGATTTTATTTGTTGTTACACAGAAATAAAAACCTATTTAAGAACCTACAACCATGGACAAAACTCTTGGGCGTGAAAATGACTTATCTTCCATCTTCCCCCCTCCCCCGCTGGTGCAATGTTGATCTCTGACATTCAAATCGTTTCATCACGATCAACATTGCTCGGGGGAGGGGGGGGGGGGAACTGAATTAGTTTGTTTTCACAGCATTCCAAAGCTTTCTTTAAGCACTTTATAAAAGCGTGTTTTTGTGCCCAATTTCAACAAGTGTCCCAAGATGTTTTGACCAGAGTTGTACATAGCCTAAAATTGTTAACTACCATTTAAACAAGAACCTGTTAAGGCTAACTCTAAAAAATGTAGGTTCTTACTTGCCGGTTTTTATTGTATTGCGTCTTTTTTTCACTTACTACATAATACTTACCATCGGTTAATTTTCTTTCAGATGCTTACTTCGACGCAAACTTCGACTTGTGTTACTGCACTGAGTGTCACACAGCTCGACATGATAAACTTTACTACGATCGTGGGGAACCTCCAAAGACCTATGGGATTCCAGTAGGATGGTGTCGATTTGGGATTAAGTAAATAATTTGAAGCTACATTCAGAGTAAACATGACCAACAATTGGAAACAGAGATGCAGAGTTTCATTAAGCTGTTGTAAAAACTATATTGAAATTCAAACACGAATCAAATCTTGCTCAAGTTTTATAGTTGTTTTCCATGTCCAAAACAATAAATATCATAAAATTCATCAAGGGGAATCATTTGGCCAACTCCAAACTAAACTCTAAACTAGGCTTTTTCAAGTAATAAATATTTGAGCTTCTACATATGTCCATTACTTTTCTTTGAATTGCTTCGCGATAGGTGAATCTGTGAAGTTTGTTTCTTTGAAACATACATTGTATTTTTAGAGCACAATCCCAAGCTGCTGCCCTTCATGTGTTTGACAAATGGCACAGAGCATTCCACGGCACAAGGCCGGATAGTGTCAAAAAAATCCTGGAATGCGGCAATCTTCTTCTTCCAGGTAAATATATCTCTGCTATCAGAAAAAAGCAATTTCTGTCCTCCAAATTCGGACGATGTTAGCAAGAATGCATATTTATTTGCTATAATTCCTGTCAGCTTCCAGCTTTTCTTTGAAACGTCAGTGAGAAAGTTTTCTACTGCATGACATTCCATTGTTTGAACAATAAAATAATCTGGTTATCATTAGAGTACCCGAACATTTTAATATGCAGTTCGTTTCCTTTATCGTGTTTCTTGAACCATGTTTTGTAACGCTGCAGTTATTTTCTTTCAACATATTAAAATTCTTTTATCTTTCAAATTACAGAAAGAAAAAGTCACATTTTTCTCAAAACGTAACTCCTTGCGTTATACATATTTGCGGATTAATAAAATAAATAAACTTGCGGATAAAATAAATAAAGTAATTAAGTAAAGTAATTGAATTTAAAACTACACTCTTTTGATGCGTCAAACTTTTTAAAGGTCACCTAGTCCAGTTGCGGTCCTTTCTGGACTAAAGGTCACCAAGCACATCTCTTCATATTCATTTCGACTGTGTAGGGGATGTCACTCTCGAAGGCAAGCAGTTAAGCGAGGGGGAAGGACATTTTAATGAAATGAGAAAGCCAGAAGGATTTGACACGAAGCGGATCTTTGTATCACCGAGTGTTCTCTACGCTGGCAACGACTGTTACGCGGAATCCATCAGGTATTCAGATATTTTCCATCTTAGTTTTTATATGTCTGAAGTATTTATACTGTATAACGGTGGTTGATATTAATAGCTGTAATTTAGTGTAAACTATATTGAATCACAATCTGACGTCTGATACAATGATATCCTTGGTTGCTTGACGGCGGGTACCGTAAAAAAGATAAATGAACCTTTTGTAAATCGTATTGCTTCACTTGAAATCTGAATTCCGCCTAGCGTCTCATCACACAAATTAGAACTTTTTACCGCACACCACAAAGAACCTTTCTTATTAAAAAGTACGGAGCTGTATTATAGAACTTTCCGCTGAATAACTTGTTAATACATTGTTGGTGGATGGGGGGCTCTTCTGTTATTTTCAGATTTGAAGAACCTTCCACGAAGAAGACATTTGCTGCCAAAACAGTGTTTCAGCTGTGCATCAAGCCAAACTGTTACGAAACTGGAAAAGAGACAATCGGTTCTGCGCGGGCTATCGACCCGCATTTTAAGAATGAGGAACTTGAATGGTCTACTAGGCAACGGGGAGCCACCATTTTATATGGACTGCTTATTAACCTTGACGATACACACGTACATGATAGCGAAGACGAAAGCGAAGAGCCAGAGGACTCTAGGGAGGGAGAGTCTAGTTATAGAACCCTGTAGGAATCCCAAGGGCAGATAATCAGAGCAAACGAAAACTAAACCGGGCTAAATCAGCTTAAAGAGCCTATAAAGTAAAAGTAAAAAAAAAAATAGCTGTTTTGGTAGCTCATTATGTCTACTTTTCGAAAAGCCAGGAAATAATAATGTTAAAGAGAGAGAAATCGGACTTTTTGCCGCCTAAAGTGCCCTTCGTAAGACAAAACAGTGGTTCCGGAGCCTGGGAATGAGTTTGACTCGGATGACGTACTTGGTGGTCCACGGATTTGTTTACACTTTGATTTCTGTTGTTATACAGTGAAGTTTGCTACTTCAGCTCGAATAGTTGCTGCTTTGGTCGAAAAATCGAAACCATATCCGAAAAGGACGATATGTAGTCATCTGCGGAGTTCGAGAGCTTGTTTCAAGCAGAAAAGAATCGCACAACGAAACAACCGATAAAAATACCAATGGCACTAATGGAAGTGTAGTTGGACCTAGGCCTGTCCAACTGTCAAAGCCGATAGCGCTCTGTAATACAAGCGCTGGCGCAACGAGCACGATCGAAGTTCGGCGAATCAGATTCGTCCCAGCCAACACTGAATTGAACATCATATTGACGTTTCTTCTTAGCCGAAATTCACACCTGTTTTAAGGTTACACAATACCTTCAGAGGTCTGCTTTTGTCGAAAAATTTTTTTGGACTAAAATAAAAGTTTACTTTAAATCTAACTTTTCCCCAAAAATAAAAGTAAAATCTTAAAACGCGCGCGAGTTATTTTGAAAAAAGGTTTTCTAATAAAAGTTAATAAAACAGTTAGGTGTCATAATCGTCATAGCGCGCTGATTCACTGGCGATGTTTTTGCGCGAAACGGCCTCATCAGCGAGCTCTTATTACAAGGACATTATTAGCACTGTTTTGTTTACATGTGATTTTGCTTCTCTTTTATTCTCAATGTTCGTTTTATCGCTCTTCGTTTCTCTTTTTGGTCTTGAGGTCGCGAAATGAGAGACAAGGAATCCTTCGAACCAATCGAACTACCCGTTTCTACTTCATTTTCTGTACTCTTCCCGCGCATTTTTTTTCTTAGTTTTTCTATTTCTCTCGCACGCTCAAGTTCAACAAAGAGAACATACGTGACTGTCACACTATTAATGCCTTTGAATTCCCGCGAACATCGTTTCGCTCGCTGTGAACGGTAGGGGTGCCATCATTTCATTGGCCGGCGGCATATCCTGTTGACAGAAGGGCGTAACGAGTTTGCAAATCTTCAAATGGCGAAAACTCGCAATCGTTTTGCACGAGAATACCATCTCTTTGAATGAATTAATGGGGTGTGTAGAGTTGACGGATTCTAACGAAATTTGGCCAGAACATTCGTTAAGCATCGAGGAACAAAAGAGTGTCGGGGATTAGCTTTAATTTGGATATTTCTCATTTTACGGCCGCGAACGCAGCGGGGTCGGCAAATTATTCGCTGCTAAAACTTTACGGGTCTATAAAAAGATAACCAATTTGAATTACGAAAAAGCCTGACACCCTTTGAGAGATTGATACTTCCTGATTAACACTGTGCAGTGCTTTTGCAGTAGTGGTTGTGTTTGATACCTGATTAATTCGGCGGAATGACACTCGGTCGTTTTCGGTTTATCGGCTTCTTTCTTCTCAAGAATGGCTCTGACAAACAGCGGATATTTTTTTCAAATCCTACATTTCTTTACCTTTCTATTGATATATAGTTTGTGGTAGTTTTTTTTCCGAAGGACACCCTCGAAGGTATTGTGTAACCTTAAACGACAGGATTAATGTTTTCCGCCAGCAAGTGTTTAACGATGTTAGGTCTTGATCTATCTATGAAACTATAGAATGATTTGGAACTGTGGTATTGTACAGGCAGCTGACGGAGGCATTTGAGGTTTTTGCTTCGCTTCGTTTCTTTCGGCTTCATGTTGTTTAACTTTTCTATACAACTGATGATTCTAAACGTCCGCTGTTGCTACTTAGTTCTTGAATTTGTCACTTACTCGACGATGCATTACTATTGTTGCCCAGCTTCGAAAGAGACACTGTAGGACACTGTCAGGTTAGTCGAAAACGTGTACGTGTACTTGCATCAACTTTGTTCTGATATAAGCTTAAAAATGACACAGCAGATTTTCAAATTTAGCAAGAGAAATTCACTTAGTATTCGAATTTTTTCTTCAATTTTTATTATGACTACGGTTTTACTTAGAAACTAGGATACGTTTTTGTTAGACTACGAGCAGCCCCTATTTTTTCGCAGTCCGTCGAGCGTGAAGAAAAAAAAAAGAGCACGCGAAAATTGGGGTTCGCGCTTCGCTTCCGCTAGCCTCATCCCCAATTTTCGCGCGCTCTTTTTTTTTTGCTTCACGCTCGACGGACTGTGAAAAAATAGGGGCTGCTCGTAGTCTACGTTTTTGTCAGAGTAGGTAGCTTTTATGACGGCTTTTATCGTTTTTGTCCTGAAATAAATTAATGCACTTTTTCCTCATTGACATTTAAGCGCTTCCAGAAAGTATATGTTGGTTTCCAGAGAGTTAAGTAATACCTCGTTCCTGACTGATCAAATTACAGTCAAAATTGACCTTTGACCTTCTTTATTTTTTTTTTCTCAGCTGGAATTTAGATTTGAGTTGAAAGCCATACCTCATTTGAAAGGATATGAAAATGGGCTTCCAGAAAAAAAAATTGTCCGAAACAACCCATAATATTTCTGAACACATTAATTTAATTTATATAAATTAGCATAAATTTGCAACAAATAATGGACAAAAATAAACAAACTTAAAAATGGTAAAAGTTTGTAAGAAACTTTTAAAAACAAAAATGTTTCATATTTTATTGGGAAATCCAAAATCCGGATTTCAAAATCCAAATCTGGATTTTCCAATCGAATGCAACCTTTATGTATCTCAATTTGACTTACAATGGAAAAAGTTTTGTTTGAGCTCGTAAGGTGTTACTGGAAATTTATTACCGTGAATTAGACATTGCGCTAAATTATTCTCTTTTCTTCTGCTATTTGAGGTTTAATTCTGCTGGAACTTAGTGTTTACTGGTATGACCTTGTTGTACAAAGACGAAGGGTTTTCAATTGTTCCCTAGCCAATTGGTTACCAGGCAACGTAGTCATTGTTCGATTACAATGAACCATTGTTTCAATAGATCCTATTTGGGCAAGATTAGGGCGGCTTAATGACCTTTTTTTATTCACGATTGATCGACTCTGCTCCTTCCTGGAACTATTTACTTTCTACTTAAATTGTTTTGGCGAACTGTTGCAAGAAATACCAGTTGATATCAGTGATCAGTATTTTTTTTTAAATTTCGTTCCCACGAGTGGAACGTGGCAAGGATTACGTAGACATTGTTATACACTATACTTAAAAGGAATTGATAGGTACTTGTTAGAATTCAGGTTTTACAGAGACTGCTGGCAAGCGTTCGAGTTTGTTGTAAACAACTCAAAACTAATGTATGGAGAGGGGTTTGGCTTGGACAGTTTGCGCAGCACGCCTCTTCTCCTTTGGTTATCTTGTAGAATATTTGTTTGTGAGATTGCGTAACGATATTTAGTTTACGTTTTTACTGTACATTCCATTTACTTAGGCTTAATTTTATTCTATAAAGGTGATCTCCTTAATTTTTTTAATGCTCGCGTTGTTTTGTTTTGACCAGATGTCCTTTGGACATTAGTGAAAATTTAGAATGAAGGCGATGACGACAAAATTCTCCAAGCTTAGGTTTTCAGGCAAAATATCCAAAAATTAATGTTTTTGTGCGCAGTCGTAATTTTACTCAACGACAACTGCGCAAGTCCTTACGTAAGCTGGAGTTTTCAAGTTTTGACATTTTGACAGCTGACTGATAGTTTTTATCTGTTAGATCTTAGAGTTAGAGTTGTAGCAGTCAGAATTAACTTCATAACTGTAAAAGAGCTGTCGACAAAGAAATCCGACAAGCGCGACTTGATTATTTTGTGATTAGATATTAGATATCAGATATTTAGGCGACCCCAGGGTATTAAGCTGTCTGGAAGGTCCCTTTTTAAAACGCGTTTTTGTAAAGGAAAACATAGAGCAATTTCTTAGAATTGTTAGAGCCTGACAGAAGAATCCTGAAATAATGTAAAATCATAAAAGTCGTGGCGATCAAGCAAGATTTGTCTAGTATAAGCGGTTTGCTGAAGCCTTTTTGAACAAAATGCAATTATTTTTAATATACAATGTTTTTTATGTAATGACCTAAAACAAGGTGGAATACTAGTCCTTACCATAGATTATACAAAATAGCGACTCTTAAAGCTATATCACATTAAACTTGGGTGTAAAAGATAAAACATCGGAGATTTTCATCAAATCTTAGCAATCAGTTAAGATGGACGATTTGAATAGATTTAGTGTCATATGATTGTACTATTTGTAAACAAAGTCCACCAGTGTTTTTACAGTGCGACTACTCCAACCAAGGCCACCCAAGCAAATTCTTTGCAAATTAAATGAATGAAAATCTTGGATGTTAAAAACTTTTTTGACAAATAAGCGAGCACACCATAGAATCAATACATTTGTGACAATTTGCATCGTTTCAACTCGAAAATGCTACAGGTCAATTTGTAAATAATTTTCTTTGGTGGCCTTGGTTGGAGTAGTCGCATTGTTATTAGTACTGAATGAACTGATGTAACCGCATACTTTTATTCATTCAATAAATCCAACTAAAAACATTCTCATGACAAATGAGCTGGTTGGGGCAGGTGCATGGGGTGAAATTTCGCCGAAGTAATGTTGCTGTAAAACAAATCTATGACATCTTTCTGCCCTCTTACATCAGTGCAAGTTTAGAGCGAGAAGTGATCATTCTTCAAGATGCCGCCACCTTTGCTTGTTGCAGTTTAAGGGTGCAACCAACGATGATGAGAGACAATTGCTTGTGACGGAGTTCATGGATCGTAGCTCACCACTCGCTGACAGAGAAATTTCTGTTATTGCGCTGGATGTACCTCAAGGACTAAACTACCTGCACCAAAAGCAACCTGATCCCATCATCCACCGTGATAAAAGTAGTGCTATTGTGTTGCTATGGCAACAGGATGACGAATGGAGAGGCAAAGTGTCAGTTTATGACACTGCTAATGTTGTCTGTCAGTGCACGATTGACGATCCTGGAGCTGCGCACCTGAGGTTATTAGTGGAGCCCAGGATCAAATCATCAGTTGTAAGGTTAGCTTAGCGAAAGCAGTTGGCTCAATTCTTTGTTTTCACGTGACGTCATCGAAATTCTAAAATCCAGAATCGCAAGACCCCTGAGTTATAATCCTTCACTGGCTATTAGACGCCCTTAATATATATCTTGTTGAAGGTTTTCTGACTGATAGCATCCGCCGTCTTTAAGATAGAGCATTTTGAATTTCGGAGCTTCACGCCTCACGACATTAAGATGACCGCCAAGAAGCCGTCACGTATGCTTAAAAAAATGCCTCGTCCTGTGATTTCTAACAATCTGAATAGTTGAGGTTTTGCGAGAAGTGTTTATGTGAATGTTTACTTGTTCATGAGAGTGAACTGACCGCCTTTTATAGCAGAAGTGAATTCCAGATGTTTTCATTGATTACCGGCCGCCATGTTGGTGCCGCTCTGCATGGGCACCAACATGGTGTGGAACATTTTGACGGATAACTCGAGTACGAAATACCGTACAAACCCGAGACTTGGACAAGCAGAATATTTAGTAATTTTCTACCATCTATAATGTTCTCAATTTTTTTTTTACTCAATAGTTTTGGATTTACTTTTTAGCGGCGTGACAGTGAAAACTAGCAATTTTCCGATAAAACTGAATACAATAAGGGATGATTTGAAACTGAGAAACAAATGCATCCTTGTTCAGGCGCGCGGTGAACATATCATTTTCGGAAGCAAAAAAAATGTTACTGTAAAAAACGTTTCATCTTTGCGCAACATATTATTTACTGTTCCCAAATGTATTTTCTGTACGTGTGTGTAATCTTGCTCTGGCCCCGGACTCATTGATTTCACATTTCTATGGGTAAGGTGGGTGAGGTGAACTCCTTGATGGACGTTCGATGTTATCCTAAACTGTATAGCATTATCACATCCAACTTTAATCTCGCGACTAGGAGTATTTCTACTCTTCCTGGATGGGATGCTAGTCCATCGCAGGGTTACCCCCAGCAGTAAATTCGCCGGTATCCATTTATACAATGGGTGGAGAGAGGCACTATCGAGTAACTTGTAGTTCCTACATCTTGACTGTTGTAATGGAAGATTCGTACCATTCTTAACATTTCCAGTCTCATATAACGTGCAAAAGTATTGACATATTCTTTTTCTTCAAAAAACATTGAAACGTTTGTGTCTCACTGTCAGGTGATGTCTCCAGTCTACTAAACAGTGTAAATTGAAAACGTTTTAGCGCAACTACTCATAAGCTGTCAAAAAGAAAACACTTGTCATTTGCAAACCTATCTCCACCAAGACAGAGGAACAGATATCAAGGGATAGCAAACTGAGGGTTTCAAATTGTGAATGTCAAAATGAATGTGCAAAGAATGATGTGAGCATTGTTGATAAACTATTACAACTGACGGCTCTATCCTGTTACAAATTCGTTTTATTTTTATTAATTTTATTATTATTATTATTATTATTATTTATAAAAGACAATCACGTGCTTTCCTCTCTGCACTCCACTCTACTCCGCGACATCGACTTCAAACCCATGTTCTTCGCCTTGTAAGTAGTATCACCGTCAGCTATACAGATCATTCCTGTACCTGCGCTACTCCAGCATAAATCCCTGTGTTTGGACAAGTTGTGAGCTCTCTCCTTCGCAGAGGTTCCATGTGGGCGTTCGTTGTAGAAATCCGCAGAGCAAGGTGAGTCACTTTGCTCAGTGGATTCTTCCCACACCGAAAACCCATATTATGAGGCGCCTCTGCGGAGGAGAGAGAGTTGTGGGTACTCGCATCAAAATGTCGAAATGTCAAATTACGTTATAGATATATCCAAAGTGCATTATATATACCAAAACTACGATATGAAGAGTTTAAACTCCGGCGACCTGTTTTCGTTTTATATATAACAGTCAAATGATTCACATATTTCAACACAGCTTCGACATAAATATTTCGCGGACATTTCTCGACATATATATTTCATGCTGCCATTTCTGCCAGTATTTCATGTAAGTCTACATGACCTGTCCCGTATCCCGCAGCATGTGGGAGTCATACAAGGAGCAAGAAATCACTTGTCTACCACCCAAGTGGACAGTGCAGGATTCTGGTGTCACAGACTTGACGATTATGAACGAAGTGCAAGATTGTTGTTAGCTACAGTGGACAAATCGCAGCCCGACCAAGTTAATTTTGTGCGAGATTTGGCTGGGAAATCTTCGAGAAGCGCTTGATGCTCGAAGTTTCCGTAGATAATTTGAAGTTGAAGGGCAAGACGCTGTTCAAAATCTTTCTCCTGTAGACCATAGAGGAAGTCTCGGGGTCTACGAATACAGAGAGAAAGAACTCGTGCGTCTATAATAAGAGTTGACCCGATAACAACGTTAGAGGGCAGGGTGGGTACTGCCATATTAAAGTGACAGTTATGACATACCTTGGACTTCCCATTCTTCCAACATGGTCTACAGCGAAAGGATTTTGAACAGCGTCTTGTCCTTCAACTTCAAATTGTCTCGGAAACTTCGAGCATCAAGGGCTGCTCGAAGATTTCCCATTGCATCATTTAAGAAAGCCAAAATCTCGCAAAAATTAACTTGATTGGGCCACGACTTGTCCACTGTAGCTAACAACAATCTTGCACTTCGGTGAAGTCTGCGACACCAGAATCCCGCACTGTCCACTTGATTGGTAGACAAGTGATTTCTTGCTCCTCGTATGACTCCGTCCCACCAGAGAATCGAAAAACTAATCAATATTTGGTATCCACCGAGCCGCCATATTGTCATGCTGTGGGATGCGGGACAGGTCATGTAGACTGACATGAAATACTGACCGAAATAAGAAGAATGAAATATATATATCGAGAAAAGTCCGCGAAATATGTATTGAAATATGTGAATTATTTGACTGTTATGTATAAAACGACAACAGGTCGCCGGAGTTTGAACTCTTCATATTGCAATTTGGATATACACATCGCAGTTTTCACATATATATTGCACTTTGGATATAAATAACGTAAATTGTACATAAATATGCACATAAATATCACTCTTCGACATTTTGATCCTGTTTGACAAGCGTACAAAGGAATAGTGGATTCATGTCCTGACCAGTGGTACAGGTAAATCACGATCTTTGAAGCGAATTAACGATTCACTTGCATATAAAGAATATCTGCGATAAAACAAGTTGATGAAGTGTAGTGCGCAGCTGATTTTCCGAGAATTTTAGAGACATTTCCAGGTAAATGCATGACGGCTAATTGTTCCTACAGCAAAAGTCGTTTTATTGTGCACAACTCGATAATTTGTGCCAGTTTCTCTACGATTGAAAGCGTGCGCGAGAAGTTTTGTCTGAAAAAAGAAGACAAATGAGACTAACGCTGAACAGCTAATTGCCAAAGTATTGAAAATAAACATCCCAATGTTCAAGTCGAAAAATCGATTTTGCTCATATTTTGCACAAAGATAGGTCCTAGTGAGAAACTAAACGGACTGCAGTTAGTTTGTTCTGATACAGCTTCCTTTCGTAGAAATATGCAAAAAACGATTTCGCCCCGTTTGGGCTCAAAATCCACTTCCGGTTAGACTGAATTTTGTGAAAATTTGATCGTCTCGCACATTATACTACAGCTGTTCATGAATCTTCCAATGATATTTATAATCTTTTCAGGTCTTCATTGTATGACTGAGCGAAAAATAAATCAAATGGAGATTAGTTTTGAGCCCGAAACGAGCCAAAACTGACAGACTAAATTTGCAAATGTGTCGCAAGCGAAATAAAACATTGCCATTTTTTTCTATGGGCGATAACTTTAAATATCGTAAAAATACTTTCTATGGGTAAACTATACACCCATCTGCTATAATATCAAAAAAAAATCTCTGGGGAGATGGTTTTCAGTGGCCCGCTTATCACTAATTTTACCGAAAATCTGTTGTTTAATGTCTAAACAATTGCGTGACACGGCTGGTAAACCACGAATAAAATAATTCCTTTTTAAAAGTACGTTTGACGCTCTTGTAAGAATTCAGCCAAAAAATCATGCAAATAAATGGGCCAGTTGGTGAACTCCTTGAAGAAGTAGGAGCAATGTGAGATTTTCTCCGTTCACCCGTTTTGGAAACGTTGCGTGATCTTTACAAACTTTGATCACAAAATGTTAGACGGTACAGTAGAACCCCGCTCTACGGACACCCGCTTAATACGGACACCCCGGTATTACGGACAGTTTCGTTGGTCCCGGCGAAAACCTCATACATTTTCTCTTAAATTAACCCGCTTAATACGGACACCCGTTAATACGGACAACGGACACTTTTCCGTGTCCCGAGTGACAAACTCTTATACATTGTCAACCCCGCTTTACGGACACCATTTTATCTGCGCACTGTGAATTTTCATTGTCGCAGTTATTTGCTTACTTGAAGACATTGGACCCTGGTCAAATAATGACAGAATTCGAAGAGTTAAAACCATTTTATTACAAAGAGAAGCTTAATAGCGTGACCTCCGGTGTTTGACCCCTTCACTTTCTTTGCCTTTTGCTGCACCTATCGCTTGTGTCGCAAGCTAAAAGTTTCCGTGCAAAGTTAAGTTACCGACTTTTTCAAATGGGTTGGTAGAGTTTAGGAACGGTTGCGAGTTTCAGTTACAAAGGAAATTTTATAGAAAACGTTCTGTTGCTGCTGAAATGAGTTTTATTTCTTGTACATAGTAAAGTTGCGACATTGTCAAACAATTCCATTGTTGAGTTTATTAAAGTTTAGTTCGAGTGTATCTCTAGATCGTAAGGTTTTCGTAAAACCTATTAATTTTAGTCAGGGAGATCACAGTTTGCATTTGTTACAGTTACAGTACAATAAAACAACGTTGTGTTGCCGTAAAAACGTTTGCCTTCGTCTTTGCGTCGAGAAAACGTGTATCCGTGACTTTTTTCTGAGACCCCGCTTAATACGGACACCCTGGGACACCCCGTTAATACGGACAATTTGGCCTGTCCCCTTGGTGTCCGTATTAACGGGGTTCCACTGTAATTAATTCAGTTAAATTTATTGAAGTTCTCACTATCCTGAAGTTCTCACCATCATTCACAAAACCAGGTCTTATAAAGGAAAGGTTAAGCATTCTCAGATTCACTGATAGACGTAATCACGGGTCGATATTGTTTGGTTCCTTACGTGATCTAAAGTGAACTCGGGTAATAATTAAAGTATGTTTTTGCCGATCTCGTCGGATCTGATACCTGTGTTTTTATGCAAATTTGTTATCACTCGTTTTATTCTAGTCCTATACAGCAGGAAAATCTAACACTAAAATATGTTGGTTTAATTCATTTTCAATTAGACATGAACAGCCGGTAACTGAAAATTAAAGAATTTTATGGTTGACGGATCAATAGAAAGCAGAACATTACTTTTCCAAGTTATGGACAAAGATCTATTTTCAGCACGATAAGTACTTTTCAAACAACTGAAATTTTGAACATGAGTCATGTCAGAATGTATTGTAAAAGTTGTACCAGCCTTGAATCTAACTTCTTTAGGGACTTTTTTAATTGCTAATTAAATTATCTTTATTTTGAGAACGAGAATAAATTGAATTCCGTAAATTAGACTCTTCGCTGTTGTGGAGAAAACAAAATGGATGTTTGCTGTTCTTTTAAGTTATTAGTTGGTGGTCAGTGCTTGGACATAGTCTATGGACATAGCCCCACTGCTATCATGCACTAAAAATATAACACAGCACAAGTCACCCGATCTGGTCAAGTCACACTGTGTCACGGCCTAGAAAAGATTTATGGCATGTTGATTCTTCAGATTCGCGCCCGCTTCTTTCGCTCGCCCCCAACTACCGAGACAGTCTCCCCATTTTTTCCTCGCTCGCCCGCCTTTTTTCGCTCGCTCCCAACTACCGAGAGAGTCCCCCCCCTTTTTTTCCTCGCTCGCCCGCTTTACCGGGAGCGCCCCCAACTTTTTTTTCCTCGCTCGCCCGCTTTTTTCGTCCGCCCCCAACTACCGAGAGAGTTCCCCCCTTTTTTCCTCGCTCGCCCGCCTTTTTCGCTCGCCCCAACTACCGAGAGCCTGGAACAGGCTAAGTGAAAACCTGTAAAGAAGTTGTCTGTTCTCCACCCAGTGTTTGAGAATTGAGAAATCCGTTTTATTAGAATTTGATCGAGATTAGTATTACGTATTACCCAAGTAGGATTCGTAGGTGCTTTTTTCTACATACATGTTCGTTGTTGAAATATTTTGAAACTCCACCCCGTAAGTCACCCCACGCCCCACCCCCCTCGACCTCTCACATTCCACAGACCTGTTGGCTTCATCCCACCCCGTCCCACCCATTTTAAGTACAACAGTTCTCCATCCTCCGAAAATTGGCTGATAATTTTCAGGCCTCGCATAGAGAAAATTACCCTTATGCAACGAATGAAGTGAAAGTGGGGATTTTTTTTACATGTGTTCCAAGTATGACTGAAGCGCAAACAAATTTTCGATGTCATAATATTTTTATTAAACGTGTGCTGGACTATCCGACCTTTCGTCATTGTTTTTTGTTGTTGTTGTTGTTTTTTTATTTTTTGCCGACGCTGAACGCTATGAATTCTCTAAACAGAACATTGCTATTTGATATCGTTATTACAGACAGTGAAATCCACCCTAAAACAATTTGTTACTAATTTTAGTGTGAGAAACCACTGAGAATGGGTTAGTTGTCAATCGGCCATTTGTATAGACAGGATGAGTAGGTTATCGTCGTATGAAAAATTGTATAAAACAAGCTCATCAAGCAGAGCACTCCAGTACTTAATTATTAAAGGTAAATACACTACGTATGGACAAAACATCGTAAAATGTTTATCTAATTTAAATTTCAGCTGAAGAAAAGTAAACAGCACTTAGCTACCCGCGGGAAAAGAACCACCTAAAAAATAGATCCAAATTCGTTATAAACAAGAAGTTGCTATAGCAACTTAAAACCGCGCTTATATTTTTGGCTAATTAACAGCTTTCTTTCTCAAAAGTCACGGTTAAATTTAATCTGTTTGCATCATGAGTAAAGGACTAGCAAAGTAGTCACGCGAGTCACACAATCCAAGGCTTACGTTATCCCCGGCTATCTTTAGCTTGGGGTTTTTCCCTTCGAATGACGTAACCCCTGCGCGTTCGGGCACGCTCAATTGTTTACTTAAGCAAATATTTCATTTCCTTTCAAATATTTGAACTCACTTCAAGGAAATAGCCAAAGAATTCACTTCGATTGCCTAAACCCACAAGAAATACTCGCAGAAGAGGAAACAAATTAAATTAATGACCGTCGCTTCTGCCGACATAAACATGCAAATGTAACACAATGTTATTTGTCACCTAACGAAAGTGAAACCTGCAACATCAGCGCATTCCATGGTTGACGTAATACCTTTTTCAGTGTATTCAACATTCGCTTTGAATCGAACGCTTCGATAAAACCAAAAGAAAATATACTTTATACACAATAAAGAAAACAATATCCGCAACATTTTCCGTACATTCATGTTTCAACAGCTTTTGGCGAATAAACATCACAAGTTGCGTGATTCAGTCCCGATGACGATTTGGCCCAGTGGAGGTTTGCGTCTGGTCACCGACAAAAAAAAAAATAATAACAAGAAGTTGCTATAGCAACTTAAAACCGCGCTTATATTTTTGGCTCATTAACAGCTTTCTTTCGCAAAAGTCACGGTTAAATTTAATCTGTTTGCATTATGAGTAAAGGACTAGCAAAGTAGTCACGTTAGTCACACAATCCGAGGTTTAAGCTGTCCCCGGCTATCTTTAGCTAAGGGGTTTTTCCCTTCTAATGACGTAACCCCTGCACGTTCGGGCACGCTCAATTGTTTACTTTAGCAAATATTTCATTTCCTTTCAAATCTTTGAACTCACTTCGATGAAACAGCCAAAGAATTCACTTCGATTGCCTAAACCCACAAGAAATACTCGCAGAAGAGGAAACAAATTAAATTAATGACCGTCGCTTCTGCCAACATAAACATGCAAATAAAACACAATTTTATTTGTCACGTAACGAAAGTGAAACCTGCAACATCAGCGCATTCCATGGTTGACGTAATACCTTTTTCAGTGTATTCAACATTCGCTTTGAATCGAACGCTTCGATAAAACCAAAAGAAAATATACTTTATACACAATAAAGAAAACAATATCCGCAACATTTTCCGTGCATTCATGTTTCAACAGCTTTTGGCGAATAAACATCCCAGGTTGCGTGATTCAGTCCCGATTGTGATTTGGCCGAGGGGAGGTTTGGGTCTGGTCACCGACAAAAAAACGAAAAAAAAAAAAAAAAAAAAATTCCGTGTAAAGCAAGAACCGCGCTCGGCCCATGGCCGCGCGGTTAATAATCAAAAACGTAAAATTATCTCTTTAAGTTCCCATCTACAATAACCGGGTGATATCTACTCGTTTTCCAATATTATTACCGACTCTCACTCAAAACTTGAAAACCCTCGGGAATTGTGATCAGCCGTGTCACGCAATTGTTTACACTTCAAACAACAGATTTTTGGTAAAATTAGTGATAAACACAGGCCCAAGCGGGCCACTGAAAACCATCTCCCCAGAGATTTTTTTTGATATTATAGCAGATGGGTGTATAGTTTACCCATAGAAAGTATTTTTACGATATTTAAAGTTATCGCCCATAGAAAAAAATGGCAATGTTTTACTGCATAATATCGCTTGCGACACATTTGCAAATTTAGTCTGTCAGTTTTGGCTCGTTTCGGGCTCAAAACTAATCTCCATTTGTTTTATTTTTCGCTCAGTAATACAATGAAGACCTGAAAAGATTATAAATATCATTGGAAGATTCATGAACAGCTGTAGTATAATGCGCGAGACGATCAAATTTTCACAAAATTCAGTCTAACCGGAAGTGGATTTTGAGCCCAAACGGGGCGAAATCGTTTTTTGCATATTTCTACGAAAGGAAGCTGTATCAGGACAAACTAACTGCAGTCCGTTTAGTTTCTCACTAGGACCTATCTTTGTGCAAAATATGAGCAAAATCGATTTTTCGACTTGTGCCGCCGAAAGTCGATTTTAGTCGACTTTTGTAGAAATCGGCACCTAACTAAAATACTATAAAATAGAAAGTTTAATGAAGCGGGTATTATACTCGTTTGTTTAGTTCTCGAAGTTTTTTTTTCACGATCCTCTTCGCACTTTGTTAATTAGTTGGGTCGCCACGCAACGGGAGAAAAGGAGACAACTCAGCGTCACATATAAGACAAACTATCATTGGCGCGTATTGTTTCACTTTCGATTTCGATATGATTACGACCGCTGTGATCTAGATTGGGTTAACCTCCAGTGGTTTCAAGGAACTGTTCGTCAAATAGAAACGTTGCTCAGGCTTGACAACTTAACGGCTTCAAAGAAAAAATTATCGCTTACTACTCAGTGGTTACTGATAAAAGATTGCTTTACAGTGCTGAAACAAGGCAAACTGATCTCTATTGGCATCAAACAAGGAGCGCGTAACAATAATATCCCTGGTCGCCATGGATTCCAGTGGAGGAAAAGTAATTGTCTGCGACACTGGAAGAGATGTAAGCTTAATTGTATATTACACCGTAGTATATAATACCTTCCGCCAGAAAAAATCATTTTGTATGATTCTTGTCTTACATAGTCCATCAAGTGCGGATTTGCAGGTTCGAATATCCCACAGCATATTGTTCCTTCGATTGTGGGTAGACGGTTCGGTGGTTCAATACCGGAAGTAAAAGCATTAAAGGTTAGTCGTGATTTCAGCCACTAGTGTAGTGACCATATGCTACACTTCAAAACATATACCGTTTAATCTTTGTTTAAAATGAGCACGCCATTTACATTTGTTTTATTCATTCCTCATGCAGGATGTGATGGTCGGCGATGAAGCCAAACAACGTTACCGCGAGCTAAATGTGAGTTATCCGATTGCTAAGAATGGAATTGTTCGAAACTGGGATGACATGAAACTTCTCTGGGACTACACTTTTGGCGAGACGAAACTAAATATCGATCCCAAGAATTGCAAGGTGAGTAATATCTTAATAGAGTGTACATTAATTACTCATGATTCGAGTAAGAATCTCTAGTTAGATTTTCAAGATAGACATCTTTGGTCCAATTTCCAAGAAAACGGCTATCATTATGATATCCTGCGATAGCAACCCCATTTATAACATGAAAGTTTAAAACATAACTTTAAAGATATATATGGTGAAAATATAAATGGCATAAATTTATTGCGTCACCCTTACAAAAAAATGAAAGCTAGACATTTTGAGACTAACCGAAGGGCTATTCGGGCTAAAAATAGTAACTGCATACTTACATTCGAACTCGAACTCTCGTGAAGTGAGCAATCCTATCCAAACATTAACGGTAGCTTTAATCCTTTGCATTGTAAAACATTCTCTCCAGTATCAAAACTGATCTTATTTAGATTTTGCTTACTGAGCCACCGTTGTGCCCAATGTCGACAAGAGAAAAAGTTCTCGAGGTGAGTAAACACATCTTGGCTGCCTTCCTGCATATCTTGGCTATATTATATTGGTCGTTTTAGGCATTACGGGTTGGCTGTTGTATTGCACTAGGGAACAATGCAAGTATAACTCAAACTGGTCGAGAGATTCCAAATTACAGTTGTAGATTCATAATGTATGGCATCAACCGCGTCATTTGATAGGCGCGTGAGAATAATATTTAATGCTCGAATTTGTACACCTACCAGCAGTTTTATTTGGCGGTTTGCACGAAATATTCCAGGCTCTCCATGGCAAAAACAAGCTTGCCAGTTTTTCCAGCAAAAGACTTGTTAACGGGGCTTTACCACGGCTTTTTGAACGGAGATTTTTGAACAGCCAAAGTATATATTTGTGGGGTAGGGAACCAAAAAAATAATGGGCCATTTTTATTAACAATTGCCATATTAGAGCACTGAAACTGTCAACAAGCGTCTTTGGTTGCGGATGTATTCAATCTCTTCCTTTCTTTCGATGTAGCTGCAATATATAGGGCGAGCAGCAATTGCGTTAACTTTGCTTGCACTTTGGTAGCTTAAATGGTCGGTGACCCCAACTTTTTTCTTAACAAATCACTTTTGTTAACGATTATCTGCGTTTTGTGAAAAAAATCTGTCGATTAAAAGTTTGTTTTTTTGTCTCACGTACGTACGAATTCCGCTTTTAAATCTTTTCGCTTTGCCGTACGACGGATTCAAATGCCTCTTCCAGGGCTAAGTTTTGCAAAAAGGATGGCATCACTAGGAATTATTTACGCAACAGACGCACTTCTTCAAAATATGACCAAGATCGTTTGTCTCCGTTCACTCATCATCGATATTTTAAACTACAAACCCTGTAAACCATGCTAAATTTCGTGCGCCATTTTTTCAAAATCAGGGTAGTTTTCTACAGGTTTTATCTCTGAAACAATGTCGGCGACCTCCACTTCTATATCTAACAGTTATAAACACACAGTAAGTCAAGCAAAACTTTTATTTCTGTCATTTAATACCAACTCTCGTTATAAATCGACGAACGGATTTACGTCGAATGAAACAGGTAAACGGAGAGCTAGTTTCATTGAGTGTCTTTGCGAGATAAATTTTACTCTTTGTGTAGCAAGGCTCCGCTAAAGAGATAAGAAATAAATAAATATAGGGAATATACTGAAAAAAAACGAGATAACTCTAAAGAAGGAATGGAATTTTATCAGAATCCTTCAATATATATTTTGGTAATAATAGTTTCATTGGTACCGAAGGGGTACAGGAGTGGTGCAGAAAGGGTACAGGAGGGTTACAGGAGGGGGACAAGAAAGGCTACGCGAAGGGCACATGTAGAGTACAGCAGATATTATTGCGGTGGTGGTGGGGGTCAAACAATAGAAATGTGGTAGTTTTGGTGGTGGAGGCTGAACAATACAAATGTGGTGGTGGTGGTGTAGGTTGAACAATACAAATGTGGTGGTGGTGGTGGAGGCTGAACAATACAAATGTGGTGGCGGAGCAATAGATATGTGGTTGTGGTTTTGGTGGTGGTGGTGGAGGCTGAACAATACAAATGTGGTGGCGGAACAATAGATATGTGGTTGTGGTTGTTGTTGTGGAGGCTGGTGGTGGTGGTTAAACATTACAAATGTGGTGGTGGACAATTAACTTGTGGTTGTGGTGATGGTGGTGATGGATGTTAAACAATAGAAATGTGGTGGTGGTGATAGTGGTGCGGTGGTGGTGGTGGTGGCGATGGTGGTGGTGGCGATGGTGGTGGTGGTAGTGGTTGTGGCGGTGGTAACACAACAACCACCAACACCACCACCGCGCCACCACCAACACCACCACCGCGCCACCACCATCACCATCACCGTCGAGTGCGATGAATATAGAACTCGAACTTAACCGAACTTGTTCTTCATTATCCCTAAAATCATTTTGACATTAACCCCTTATCCCTAAAACCCCTAACAGGGCCTCTTAAATACCGGACCTTACCGACAACTCTGAAACTGAACGAACTGCCATTTTCCCCAGAAATTGATCTGCGAGACATTGACAAATCACGATATTTTGCGAAAATCGAGTTCTATAATTGTTTTATCATTCGATCACTGAATTTATTTTGCACAATTACCTCGCGCGCTTCCTTGCTAAAAATACTGAGGAAAAACACCTTACTTCGCTTTCGATGATACGAGCTGGTCTTCATCCAATTTTCTTTCTTTCAGATGTTACCCTATTTGTATTTCCGCTCTTTTTTTGGGTCTTGTTGACAAATCAAACTCCTCTCCCACAACTCTGGAAAACGAGCTGCCATTTTTCTTAGAATTGGACACACGAGCAGAACCTCATCTGTAGCAAAATCACTGTCGGACGGTAATGCACTCGAGCAGACCATTATTTGCAGGTCTCGTGGTAGCTCTCGACCAATCAAAAGAAAGAGAAAAATGCGTCGAATGATAATGACCTTAACGACAGTTCGGTTAAATATTCTGTGCTTGTTGATTAATCCAATTTTTTTTTAACAGATTATGTTTGAACACTACCAATTCGAGGGGGTTTACATTTCCGTTCAAGCTGTTTTATCCCTGTATGCTCAAGGTAAGTTATTCTTTTTTATGTTCTTCAGGGTATTTTTTGAAGAATTGTACAATACTGTCTCAATTCTGATAATTATTAATCATTTGGTTAACATCGGTGGTTTATCTTCTGGAGGGGGAGCTATCAGAGGAGAGGGGGTTGCGTTAGGGGGTGTTTGGAAGGGATGATCAGCACTACATATGGTAGGATCAAAAGCATGACGTCATCTATACTTCTGATGAGATATAACACGTTGTTGTTGGTATAGGTGTAATAAAAGCGGATAGTGATGCGTCCCTCGGGAGTGTTTACTGTAGCCTGCGATACACTTGGCCGTGAGCGACCTGGACCGTCTGAGAATCATGCTACACCATAGGTGAAAAAAAATCAGTGTCGATAACATTAGTGACTGTTTACTGACGTTGTAGTATCCGTTAGCAGAAGGTTTACTGTAGTATACATGTTACAGGATTGATGACTGGTGTTGTCATAGACTGTGGTGACGGAGTAACTCACATCTCTCCTGTGTATGAAGGTTTTTTTCTTCCTCATCTTACGAAGAAATTAAAGATTGGAGGTCGGGATATAACCAAGTATCTACAAGAGGTACTTTGACATGAATAATAACAATAATAATAATAATAATAATAATAATAATAATAATAATAATAATAATAATAATAATAATACAAAACTTTATTGAGCACTTTTCATACAAACTAAATAATAATAATAATAATAATAATAATAATAATAATACAAAACTTTATTGAGCAATTTTCATACAAACTTGAATCCTAGGTGTATGTGGTTAAAAATATATAGATACAAAATTTTGGTTTTCCTCAAGTTCCTCCCATGAAACAATGTCAGCAAAAATTTCAATAACCTACCTACATAAATAACACTCTGAAAGCTTTTACACGCTCTAAGCTTCTATGTACACAAGTTAAAATATTACAAACTGAGGTGAACTATTTACAAAATATAAACTTATTTACATATTTCTGTTCATAAAAAATCTGATTTTCATTTATGTCTTAATTTAATAAAATATTTCAAAACCAAAATTTTACAAATAGTGAATATAAAAGAAAAGAACAGCTGTAAAAATTCTATGCGTATTATTCTCGCTATAACTATTGCATAATAATTCTAATCCCCCTCTATAGCACTGACTGCAATGCTATGTGCAAGTAATTTAGTTTGCTACATGGCTATAAATGAATTAGGATAAAAGTCTGCGTTGGTCACGTGGCCCATACCCCAGATCATATCCAGGTTTCTGTAGCGACAAGGAGCGTTTCTGCTCCCCCTGGAGGGTCACCTCCAGAATTAAATTTTCCGCGTTATACTCCTGGGTGGAGAGAGGCACTATGAGAGTAGTGCCTTGCCAAGAACACAACACACAATGAACCCGGCCAGGGCTTGAACTCGGACTGCTCGCTCGTTCGATCCCAGCGCTTGCCACCGCGTTTCTCACAAATGGAAATGGGTCGTGGTGCTTAATTATGAGCCCCTATGCAGAACAGGTACATAGATCGACCTTGTTGTTTGTTCTCGCCTTGCTCTGAGGTTTGTTCTCCGGGTACTTAGGTTTTCCTTCCTTCGTAAAAACTAACATTCCAATTCAATCGGACATCCGAGGGCCACAGCTTTGCCAATCAAAAGACTGTTAAGTGGCACCCCATTTATTTATTTGAATTCATTTGGGTTTTCTTTGATAGCGCCTTTTGCTCAGAGGGTATATAGTTGACTTCGAAGAGGCTCGCATGATAAAAGAGAAGTTTTGTTACGTAGGGTAAGTAGGAGATGGTTTGAATGTGTTTTAAGGACATTCGTGCGAAAATCTTGTAACTTTTACCACAGTGAGATTATGAATTATTCATGTAAGAGATATAAAAAATGGAAAGTTACCGAATTTGTTGCGGAGATAAGATATCTTAATACCCCAATATTTGAAAAATCGAGCTTTGTTACTGAATATGGCTGCAGCCGGTCTGTTAGTTCAAAATATTGCAAATTATTAATAATAATAATAATAATAATAATAATAATAATAATAATAATAATAATAATAATAATAATAATTATAATTATAATTATAATTGCGGTATTTATATACCGTATTACGATACGCTCAATGCTCTTTACAACACTTTGCGGGGGACTTAGGCCAGGGTGCAAGACCAGACCACAACACCGGGAACTCCATGCCCTACTACTCTTTGCGATCAGTGTGAGGTTAATCCCAGAAATACACTTTTCTCTGCCAAATATTGTTTAAGTGGATTCATTAAATAAATTGATTCAACTGGTAGAGTTAATCTTATCATTTTGCGTTCACATTTGTACTGGCCCAACAGCCGCAAGATAGCATTGCTAATAATCGTCTTTTTGATGTAATAAACAATTATTGGATGAGTTTTTTGTGATATCGGGAGTAGTTCATATTTTGTATTATGTTCGTTTTTGGTCTTGAGATACAACATTGAAGAAGAGGAAAAGCTGGCCTCGGAGACAACAGTTCTAATGGAAGAGTATACAGTAAGTAATATAAATTATTAGGTGACTGTTTTGTCTTGAAAGTTGCATTTATCGAAATTTCCTAACAAATGTTTAAGTATAGTCGACAAGTTAATAGTACAATATAATAACAAATCAATTATTATTTAAGATATCAAGCTAAGTTACGTTACCTTGAATCGTAATCCAAACATTACCACACAGAGACAAAACTACAGCTCTTCCTGTAGCTCAGTGGTTGAGCTTGGGTCCGCCCGGTGTGTGGAAGTCATGCATAAAATTTTGTTTCGACTACTACTTGGTTATCCTAGTAGTTTGTTTCACAACTGAATAGTGTCTACAGATCTCTCTCTGTTGTCCAATTTTTTCTTTGGTTCAAATTTTATTTTCCTTTGTTTGAAATTCATTATCATACATTACCATACCCAAAAACAAAGGAAAATAAGATTTGAACCAAGGATAAAATTGAACCACAACATATATACGTTCAATATCTCGTAAACTCGGTAAAATAAGTGAATAAGTAAATATAAGTAAAATTCTCGTTAAATAAGTGATTCATAAGTGAATAAGTAAATAAGCAAATAATAATGTAATTAATTTGGAAGTTTTTTATTTTAAAGGTAGTCTGCCTCGTTATGGGATAAAGCCTCTTCTGCTGACCATCCTTATGGCCCAAATTTTTGAATTATTTTATATTTCATCTATTTCCAGCTTTTTATATTGGCCATTAAATTGTGATAGATAAATAGATTGAAAACAGTTCCGACCTTAGCCTGTATGTTTCCTGTACTTTACAAGGAAGCAAGGGAAAAAATAGGAGCAGGCTATTCCATTTTTACCTTTCTGTTCACCTGCTAATATTAATTTCAGCGCCGTTGACCAATAGACCTCTTTAGCTACGTATGTAAATTGCCCATTTCAGATCATGTGATGTTCCCCGGAGAATTGTTCCTTTGTCTATCTGAAAATTATTCATTCATTTCCACGTGAATTTGCTTGAATTTGAAAGAGATAATTCTCAAGGGTAACATCACGTGGTCTGAAATGGGACAACAAACAAACGAAGCTAAAGAGGTCCATTCATCACCTATATGACTTTATTTCTGTGTTTATTTACGGCTTGGTAAAATTCAAGTACTTCAGAAAATTAATTTCTGATTGCATTCCGAGGTCCATTTTGCCGTGAATTTGTCTGATCATTTATAAATGCAATGTGGTCAGCACATGGTAAAATTATCACTGATGCTAACATGATTATAGTTGCGACGCTTTGACGTCAACTGTAAACAGCCGCACAGGGCTGCACAGCAAAATGGTATCAAGAGTCAGTTCATTGTATTTGCTAAAGATCTTTCCCATTTACTGTGATCAGCTTCCAGACGGACGAGTTGTGAGGCTGGGTTCTGAGCGATTCGGAGCAACTGAAGCCCTGTTTCAGCCCAACCTCATCAGTGGCGTCGGCGAAGCTGGTTTGGCAGAGATTATCTTTAACACCTTGCAAGCAACAGATATCGATATAAGAGCAGAGTTTTATACGCCCATGTTACTTTGTGGTGGAACCGCGATGCTTCCTGGGTTTTCAAACAGGGTAGAGAGGGAAATCAAGCAGCTATATTGTGATAGAGTGTTAGAGGGAGATACTTCAAAGTTATCGGTAAGAGGGTCTATCATTGCTCGCCATGAACAATTTATCTTAACAGCCGAAATGCGGAGTAAACTAAAAAATATTTATAAAAGGAATCGAAATCTTACAGTAGGCTTTAAAGGGTTGGAAGGCAAACGACTTGAAACATAAATTCATAAGACAATGGCAGAAGGAGAAAAGATCACCGAGACGCGAGACAATCATATTTTAAAAGCTTGAGCAGCGTGATACAAGAATCTGCATGACAAGCTCGAACACAAAATGCTATATTAATGCTTCTTCGAGGAGAGTAAGGAAAGGATTTCCGAAAGTAACATGCATGGCTACAAATGCATGTTGTCCAGTGTCAGTGTCGATTTCTTGGTAGTAGGTCTCCATCTTGTACGGCCTTACGTTCAAATTCTCTCTATTCATTTGCTACAAAAGATTTTTCAGATAGGAATTAGAGTTTTCTCTGGTTTGAAAATATCTCAAGTTCTTGTGCTCGTAAAGCAAATCATCAGGTGTTCTAACCCGTTGTTAGTACAAAGCCTTGGAATATGAAATTAGTTTTAAGTCGTAAAGGTGCGAAGCAGAGCGACATATTAGAATTTCCTCTATTTGTTGATTTACGCAGTGTGGTTTCTACGTAATCTTACGTAAAAATAATTTAGCTGTCCACAAACTATTGCCTGTTACATGTACATGACAATAAGCCTTTTAGTAACTGTTTTGAGTTCTGCCCTATAACTGAATGCGTCGAGACCAGAAATAAAACGGCATGTTCCTAAACGAAGTATTGATCCACTTGATTAAAGATCCTGTCGAGTAGCGGGGCACTTCTCTCGATCGCTCAACGGCTCGGACGGAGATACATAAGGTGTTTGAAATGTAGTATTAATGCCTGGGGTCGAAATACAATGGGAGAGGCACAGAAGTATGTTGGAAGCATAATTATAAGATGCATTAACAGTTCTTTTGTACGCCCCACATCCGTTGGTTAGTTGCTCAGACAGAAGTAAACAGCTATTGCTTTGTGCATGGTCATGGCCAAAACAATGTGAACTAAACAAAGAGCTTTGTCGAGCTTCATAACCATTCTACTCTATTCATTTTGTCGTTAGCAACCATTCGATTGCTACTACGCACACTCGGTTGCCCGGCACCGCTTTGTCGCACTTCCAAGTCCTTTAACAATGGTATTTTCCTCCCCACTCCTTTCCCTGGTTAAGACATCTTCAGTCTGCCCCTTCTTGTAGTTGGCCCTTATGTATCTCTTGTACATTTGACTTTAAATAATGAATTTTTTTTCTCCTTAGAATGTTCTATTCCGAATTGAGGAACCTATTCTCCCAACACATTCAGTTTTCAGGGGTGGCTCTCTGTTGGCAGATATCATGAAAGATAAGGAAGGATTTTGGATGAAAAGACAAGAATACGAAGAGAAAGGAATCTATGTTTTAGAGAAGTTAGGAATCAAAGTGAAAGAAACAGTAAGACAAAAATATCTTGTTTTCACTCAGTAATGATTAAACCATTGATCTTCACCCGTATTGTATGTATATATCGGGCCAGTTGTTAGGTATCTTTACAACGCGGGCAAGATAACTGGATGGCTGTTTGCTGGGTGGCTGAGGAACTGAAAATAGATGAAAACTACAGAAATCGTGGCCAGCGGCATGGTTCGCGGGCGCGTGCGACGTACGAACAACGGACGACGATGTCGCGCAACATGGCGGCCATACTCCAGAAATAGGTTGACCACGTTGCCGCCTTGCTTATATCTTTGACATTGGACATCCTTGGTTTGGACAATTGACAGCTGACAAACCACCGCTGACCAGTATCACATGACCATATGCGGGCTCAAGTGTAGGACTCATCAAGCTTACGTGTTTTTTTAAAGTTGACCGCTGACCACGTAATGGTTTTTTCCATTGGATCGCGGGCCCAAGCGCCCTCTTTTCCTGTCTAGGGTATTACCAGGATTTTGTCAGCGGAATTTCTGTCATTGGAGTTGATGATTTATTTTGGTTATGGAATCTTTCAATGAGAGTATTTTTACAAATTATCATGTGGAGCTCCGCTTTTAGGCTTGGCTAAATCTTTATATTACATTGTTTTAAGTGAGAAGACAAATAGTGACTACAATGTATAATAAACCGCGTAATGTAACCCAATAATAATCCAACTGTCATTTGACAAAACGTATTCAGTATCCTACATCGAGTGGCCTGCTTTTTGTCGTTGTAGAAAGAGCACTTTGACCAAACAGATAGTGGTTATTTTGATGATGTGGATGGAAAGCCAACCACGAAAGAAAAGGTGAGATTCTAGTTTAAAAGCTATGAACAAAAATTTAATGTCAATAGGCCATTTCCGAGTTGTCCTTCGCTTCAGTTTCAAACGAACCTCGTGCGAAGTTACTCAACTGAAAATGACTTTGATTTGCATGAAAATGGACGTGCAGATGAAAGTCATTTTCAGATGAATGGTTTCGCACGAAGACTCGTTTTGACACAGAGGCAAAAGGTAATGGCCTATTAAGCCTCCAGAAAACGGGCACTGATTATTGAACTACTCGAGTAAAAGTTCTGTTGCCAAGTTCAGTCCATGACCAGGAAAGTGCATCTGAGACTGAGCCTGGATTTTTATTGGCAAATTGTCAAGTTATCAGTTGTGAAGAACGAGAAGTGCTAGATAAAAATGTATGTTTGAAAATGAAAAAGGTATTTCTTGTGAATGATACAAAATGCGTCTTTGATTTTTCTAAAATTTTCGATTGGTATATATGACTTCATCTCACTTCAAAAGACCATCTGTTCTAAAATAATTAACGCAATTAAACAAAAACAGTGCGAAATATTTCTTACATGTGATTACTATTTTGAAGTTTCTTTGGATTTGAAAGTGAGTTTGCATAGAATAGGTCCTTTAAAAAGCGTGTGTAAATTCTCTTCCTCATGATCAGCGCTAAAGAGCATTTTCACTCACGTGATCAGCGGTCATTTACTAAAACAAAAGTCGATTTTTGCATAAAAATAGAGTTTAATTCCCGGAGGAATGGTTTGCTTCACCACTATGGCTGCCGTGACGTCATATGAATACGCTTTATAAGTAGTAACCGGCTACAAGTAATTTCAACTGACTTGTAGGATTCCTGTGTGGATGAGAATGGATATAGTGCTGCAGGAAAACGACTGTTTTGCGCTTTGAGAAGATTGATTCCTGTGCTATCTGATGAATTGATAGAAGATTTTGATGACTCCTATCCGACGATGAGCTACGATTCAGGTACTGCTCCAATTTGCAGTCAATGGTTTGACCACCGTGACTGAGGTAAAGTCGATAAGAGTATTCTCCTCGAACAAAATGGTAATTTGAATGGAGACAAAGCTCAGGTTTTGATAGCATTAGAAGTAGAGTACATACGAGTTATGCAACGCTTTCGAATGGTATGCGTAACAATTATTCCACGAGTGCGTGTTGGATATGAGATGGTAGATAGCCAACGAGGCGCGTAGTGCCGAGTTGGCTATAACGATCTGATATCCAACAGGCGCACACGAGCCTTTAGGCGAGTGTGTACCGTATTTTCTTAGTTAAACGCCCCATATTAAACGTCATAAAATATATTTACACCAAACTAACGCCCCCGAGCACTTCTTAAGACATTACAAAAAATCAAACGATAGTGGAAAAAATTCAAGCCTGAAAAAACCACAACAACGTGATTCGTGATTTGATATGAAAAATTCAGTGCTGTTTGTCTAATGGTTGTCTTCACTACACAGACGTGCACCACTCAGAGATACTTTTTGAATACAGAAGTGGTAACCAGGGCAATGGCACAATATCATTATTGTAATTATTTTCCTGTTATGATTTATTATGATACATGGGCAGAAACACTATCTTTTCGTAATTCACACAGCTGCAACATTTGTAGAACGACCAAGCTGTGACTATCAGGAAACATGTCGAAGATTCGTGTCATCTCTTAAGCTTGCAGGTAGTTGTTGTTATTGTTGTAATTGACAGAGAAACCGACTAAAATAAAAGATATAATTATATCATCCTGTGAAATATGTCTGCTTGTGCATATGCCCAGCTCTCCATAATCTGTCAGAAGACAAAGATGTTAAATTGGAACCCAAAATGTTCAAAAAATCCTTGTGAATGTGAGATTAAATTATGCTGTTCTCTCCCCCCCCCCCCCCCCCCCCTTTTCTAAACACGCAACGGTACTTCGATGGCACAATAGTCTTCCTTAAGCGCACTAGTTATAACGCGTGTTACTTTCTTAAAACACACATACAGTTGTTCTAGAAGATTGCATGACATATCGTAATCTTAATTAAGAAAGAAGATATTTTGCCTTTTGTTACTTAACATCAGTTAACTTTCTTTCAGATGTTTTCTTTGACGCAAAGTATGACAGGTGTTTCTGCAAGGAGTGTCACGCAGCTCGAGGCGATAAACTCTACTGCGCTCGCGGGGAACCTGCAAAGGCTTATGGGATTCCGATAGGATGGTGTCGATTTGGGCTCAAGTAATTAAGTTGGTGGTTTATATAAAAACGCATAGAAGCTACGTTCAAATTTAATATTGCAATAATCGAGTACTGGGACGATTATAGAGCTTAATTGTTGACTGGCGTTGGCATTATTTTACGTCTTCGAAAAAGTTCATTCAATAACTAAAGAGGAAATTGTTCGGTAAAAGTTATCGATAAAATGGCACGATTCTTTCTTTTAATTGTCAGCGCGTAAAAATTGCTAACAGACCTACTGACACGAATCACTCAAAATATTAGTTAACAGTAATCCAGGGGCTTAACTAGGGATGAGGGTCCTGAGGTGCCCGTGACCCTCCCTTTGTGAGAGCATATACAAACCTTATAATTCAGGTGGCGAAAACGCGCGAACCCGAAGAATCAACATGCCATAAATCTTTTCTAGTGCTAGGTAGTTACATACTCCATTTTCAGCAACGAACCATATAAGTACCCTGGATGTGACACAATCTATACAAACCGCTGGAAATGAAGCATCAATTTAAGTTTGCTAACGTTTTATCGATGTTTCCCATGTCGTTAAAAAAAATCATTATTGGACTTATAGCTTTATAATTCATCAAGGGGAATTATTTAACTAACTTCAAACTAAACTCCAAATCATTCAAGTTTCAGATCAATGAAATAAGTTAATGTGTTCTTTACTGTATATCCATTACTCTTCTTTGCTACACTGTGCTTAAGTGAATCTGTGGTTTCTCTTCTTTTAAAACATATTTTGTCTTTCAGGGTGCAGCCCCAAGCAATTGCCCTGGATGTGTTCAACAAATGGCACGTAGCATTCTATGGCACAAGAGTGGATAACGTCAACGCAATTCTGGAATGTGGCGATCTTCTTATCCCAGGTATATATCTCTGTGCTACCAGGAAAACAATATTTATCAACAAATTTTACTGTGTTTAATAAGAATGCTGATTTTTGGGAGGTGCGGTCACCTAGATTGGCGGGTTGACTCCGAATCAAGCAGTCTTCGGATGAGAACGCCGATCGGAGGCATTGCAGAGAGGTATTTTTGTTGATTAGAAGAAAACTGTGTGTACCTAGCAGTCTCATCATTAATTGATCCGAAAAAATGTTTTTTTCTATCATGAGCTTCCAATGTCAGTCAGTAGTGTAAAAGATCTCGTAACCTGGTAATTCAATTGGTCCGTTAGCGTAGCAGTTGCTACTGGTTTCTGGGGCTAGCGACATTTTTTCTGGTGTTTGTTCTAATGTTTTCTCGAAGGGTAGTGAGCTACAGTACATTCGTGTCACATCACACGAATGTCTCACTGTGAGACTTTGCGAGCTGAGCTGCTACTCGTCCTCAGTTTTTTTAGACCTATGAAGAATTTAAACGAGTTGCGATTTCATCTCTTTTTCGGCCTGCCTACAGCTATGTCATGGAAGTTACGTTTTAATCCGGCATGTATTTTACGATGCTTTACAATCTATATGAAAGTGAAAACCTAACGCAGATTTTTCCTCGCTTGATCACGATTAACTGTGATCTGCAACAACCACAAAACTGTACTTTTGATAGTTCGATAGACATTTTGTTAAGTGGCCTCATCACAAATAATTTTAAATACTGCATTTCCACATTGCAACATTAATGTTCCCAACACGGTCCTTGCCAAAAGTTCCCAGCAAGTAAATAAACCACAAAAATAAGATCGCATTACACCCTAAAACTGGTCAGGAGGGCGTGGCAAAAGCCCATTGTTTACACCATGATAAGAACGAAGTTTATCAGATGTACCTAGCTGGTTTTTAGACTGTGACATACCTTATCGTTTGTTATGTTTCGCTTGTTTTGTTCGCAATGGTTTACGATGACGATCGTATCAATTATGCTGTTACAGTCCTGAGGTCAAAGCTACATATTCAATAGAACAAAATCGCGAAATGTAATACACTATTATCCTATCTTTCTTTCAAAGTCGCGAAATTTTATACCCGCGAAATATGGCTCTTGATTTCTCGCGAAATTAAATATCTCGTTACCAAATCTCCTAACCAAAATATTCTACAGCTAAAAAGGAACACATTTTCCGGGCCAGGGACCCCTTGTAGAATACGTATTTTGAGGATCAGGATTATCAAATAATTAGGTAATGGAACTAAAAACTAAACTCCTTGGATTTATTTAACAATCTACAGTTTATAAAGCTCACGTTGCGCTTCGTGTGATATTCCTTTATTGTTTAGAAGATGTCACTCTCGGAGGCAAACTGCTGAGCGAGGAGAAAGAGCAATTCAGTGATGAGGAAAAACCAACAGGATTTGACACAAAGCCGATCTTCTTATCACCGAGTGTTCGCTACGCTGGACACGACACTTACGCAATACCCAACAGGTGATCAAGACGATTTTCCAAGTCGGTTTTCGTTTTCTTGTTTTATGTTTTTGTTTTCGTCCATTGCTGCGTGAATGGATAAAACGTTTACTTTTCTTTTTTGTATTTTTATCGTAAATCGTGATGGTGTTTTCCTTGAACTGTGAATTCCATCGCATTTGATCGTTGCACAAATTACAAACAAGTGTAATTATTAAAACACCGGTACCGTAAAATAGGAAAATAACAGGTCAGAAGTATTAAAACCGATTCATTATTATTATTCCTCGCCAATAAATTCCAAAAGGATAAATACTGAGCCGTATTATATGACCTAACGCTGAATAACGTTTTTGTATTTTCAGTTTTGAAGACCCCTCGACCAAGAAGAGTTTTGACGCCAAAGCAGCTCTTCAGCTGTGTATCAACCCAGATAGTTACAAAGCTGGGCCGCAGACAATCGGTGCTGCGACTGAGATCGACCCGCAGTTTAGCAATGAAGAAATTGAATGGTTTACCAAGCAACGAGGAGCCATTATCTTGTATGGACTCCTTGTTAAACTTGACGATCACGAAAAACTTGATGTGTTCTAGTATAATAATTATTCATTCTGAGTGGAGAGTACATAAAGAGGAGAGGAGAGTGCGGAGAGGGGGTGGGTGGGGTGGGGTGGAGGGGGAGTAATTGTAGTTATACCTGTGATAGACAGTTTCAAAAACACAAAAGTTTGAATGCGTATCCGTAAATTGTAAGTGCAGTGTTGACCTTTACATTACCAAGTGTTTATTATACTCGGTACCTGCTTAGATCGCGTGCTGAGACGCCAAAGCAACAACAGAAAATTCCTGTTATAACCCTGACAGAATGTTTGCGAGAATAATAATTCTTTATAGTTTTAATAGTTCTTCTAGGATAGGAATAACTAAGGGGGTGAGACCCAAAGTTAGTGTCGATACTTTCATCACAGTAGTCTCTGGTGCAATACCATTTTCACAGCTGTAGCCCGGTGTGGGCTTATGTCGCAAGAAACGTTGTCAGATACCCCACTACCCCAGATAAGCAACAGAGATTACAAATATGGCTGCCAGGGTCATCACCAAGTCTTCATTACGGTGTACGGCCTCAAACCCTACATCAGGCACTGAAATGAGACGACGTTTAACTAACTATAGACGAAAAAAACACATAGCCAACATAATGTACAGCGTCCGGCATAGATTATGTCCTGAATAACTAACTGAAATGTTCGCTAAGTGCCGTTCTCAATCTACTTATCATGGCCTAAGGAGTGCAGCCCACAATAATGATTCCAAACCTCGACCGAATTCGAACGTCTCAAAAAAGGCTTTAGTTACAGGGGGCTAAATTATTGATTGAATTATCTAATGAACTGGTATCAACTTTGATTGATTGATTATGCCGATACATTATCTTGTTTTATTTTAGCGGTAGTAGGTTCTATATTGTTTTATATATAAAGCTTAGGTTTACGGGTACTTGGATAGCACCCTGTGCTAAATTTATATTAGAGTGGTTAAATAAAGATTAAAACAAACACTGACTGTAAAAAACAGGGCGTTAATCGCAACCAAAGGCAGTTAAAGATTTGCTTTCTTGCTGACATTTACAGAAAAAATTCTGACCGAGAACTTGCTGTAAATTTCTAAAACAGTAAAAAAAGCGATATATAAGCTGAACGATATCTCGATAAGTCCATTTCATCATTATCAAATTCAGAATACCTCAGTATAGAATTGATCACATGGACAATTGGACATAGAGTCTTCCAAACGTCATTCGGCTTTAATATGCTTATTTTTATTTTTAAATGTTACTGTGAATAATAAAACTAAATGACTGACTGACTGACTGAATGAATGAATAAATGAATGCATAAGGATTTATAATTAATAGCATTCTTCGTAATGTAAAGTCTCAGTGGTAAAACGTGTAACCAGAAGCCTCGACCGTGGCTCCACATGAGTTTTAAATTTGTTTTACATGTAATACTCAAGTGTCGACCATACAAAAGTATCTTCGATTATTTCTTCTTTATTATGTCCAGGAATGAACGCAAGTATTGTTCAATATGAACTTTATATGTGATTGCGATATTTGACATTTTCATATTACTTCATATTTTACATGATTGCGTGTTTTGGTGAACATTTATCAATGAGGATACTTTGTGATGCCTGTCATAAAGAGCGCGCATCTCATTAGTGATCAATCCTGATCTGGTCACCTTAATAAGCGATCTAGTGATTGATTCCACGAACACAAGCGACAAAAACATAACGAGTTTAACCGACGCAAGAGCAGATGAACGAACGAACGAACAAACGAACGAACGAACGAACGAACGAACGAACCGTTCGTTCGTTCGTTCGTTCGTTCGTTCGTTCGTTCGTTCGTTCGTTCGTTCGTTCGTTCGTTCGTTCGTTCGTTCGTCAGGTTTTGAAAATAAGTCCCGAGTTGAGACTCCCAATGGGACGTGGAACGTTACTAAGATACAAGGCTCATAAAATATGCACGAACCGCACTTGAGTGGGGTTCGCTGAATTACACACTTTGTCCGTGTTGAAGTCGTCAGGCGAACAAACGAACGAATGTACGGACGGACGGACGGACGGACGGTTGGTTTGGGGTAGGTAGCGGTTAAACCTAATAGGGGCAATAGGGGCCCATCAGGTCGGCGCTTATCTTCGGTTACCTTAGCATGAAGTGACTAGGACAGTTACGCTGTGACAGAATCTGAAAAACAGAAAACAGTATAGAGGATAATACATGGTTGCGCGGAGATATGAAAATTATCTTCGAGTGTTCAGCTCGATATCTCATGCTGAGGGCAGCAAACGAGTGAGATATGGATTTGAACACGAGAAGAGAAATTTCATATCTTCAAGTAACCATGTATTATTTTGTTTTTGACGATTTTCCAAAGATTTCCGAAGATTTTCAAAATGTTTTCCGGTGGTCACACGAATGTTTTCGAACATTTTCCGAACTTTTCCGAAAGTTCCCAAAGATTGCCAAGGAAGATCTGAAGATGTTTCGACTTAATATCAATAAACATTGGCTCATGATCATTCAGTATTGAAACATGGCAAACTCGTCAGCAAACATGACGAAATCGATATCTTCACATGTGAAAGAACACCGGGGGGAGGGAAGGCCGTAAAGAAAGTCGGCACTTTTCTTGGACGACATAGCGGTGCCCATCCTCGGAGACCCAGGGGCAGTTAGTCGGAGCAAAACGAAGTAAACAGGGCAGAAATCGTAGCGCCGAAAGTTTTCTGTAAAAGTGGTAGAAGCCCCTGGGAAACGAGTCTCTCCAGACCATTTCCAAACGGCTTTGCGAATGCTGGCTCCTGGTTGAGCAAAAAAATCCTTTGTATTATTTTACCAAATCGGCGAACACCAACTTCAGGGTCACTTTCGTGTGTCTTACACGGCAGTTTATTACAATTTACATTAGAGAACCAAAAAAAAAAATGTCGGGGAATCATTTCGGATGTCAGAAAAAAGAAATATATTTCAACCTATATGCGACGCATTGGCGGCCGTTCGGCACACTCGTCTGATCTCGACTGGCACGTGCGGTAAAACAATGCACACAGTGCGAAAAAAGATACAGTCAGAAAAAAGTAAAATCAAAAGTACACGCCAGTATTTTCAATACTTTTGACCCCAAATAAAAATTTCAGAAAATTTAAACCTAGAAGCTCAAATCAATCAATCCGATTTCATTTAGATAAATATTAGGCAGGCCTAAAAGCGGAGCTCCCATTAATTGTTTTTTTTTTGCTCGAGTTAATTAAAGTGTTACCAAATAAGTAGCCCATATAGGTACAAGATAAATTTTAACCACACATGGTTAAACTTACTATCTTAAAAACCTCTAAAAGTTTTGAAGATGATCTTTTTCAACAATGACACGAGCATGGGACAAAGAAAACATTCTGAGTCCCCGACGGTAATCGAACCCATGGCCTCTAACCAACTGAGCTAACCAACTCTAATAGTTTTGTTGACGAATTAAGCGACGTCAATATATTTCGTGGTTAACCCGTCTGAATTTACTAGGTTCTACAATTGAAATTGACGAGGGCACTTTATTGTGAATGGGTTCCTCACGTACGCACGTAGGCGGAAAACAAATCTTAGTGGCAAAACTTTTTACAACGTTTACTGTACACTAATTATACACCTCCAGGATCTCTATGAGTTTTTCAATGTAAAAAGAACCTTGACCTTGCTTTGATTTACTACAAAACTGTCAGAGCAAAAAAATCAACTCGAGGCAAAAACAAAGTACAGAAAAACAAAGTGAACTCGCTGCTATTAAGCACAGTAAACAAAATGAACTCACGCCACGGCAAACTGAGAAAATTACGGCGGCAAAATAAACTCTGCAAATTCATGGTGCCGGTTATGTAAGTCAGTTTGTGATTTGGGAAGTGGTGCACGCTAACTTAGAATAGGGCGGACTCGGCAAAAAAATAAATAAACAAAAAATAAAATAAAAATAAATATTAAAAAACAATACAAATTATAAAAATGCTTAGAAAGTACATGAGGATAACTTTTGAGAAGGCTTCGGAAATTGCAGAAATACTATTCGTGCACTCGTATATAGTCTCTTTATCTTTTTTCTTTGTGATTTAATACCAAACTATGAAACCTATTTTATATTGAAGAGGAAATTAAAGATACTAGGTACATGCAGGCAACCTAATTAAGTGAATTATTTCCTATATATATATATATATATATATATATATATATATATATATATATATATATATATATATATATAAACTTTGAAATCGAAAGAAAAAAACAGTTTTTGGAAATACGACAATAACGACAAATGAAATTTTAACTTTTAAAGATTACCATTTTACTGGTGAGTTTATAGACTGGGAACATTTTACTGCAATTGATCGGTCAGACTAGACCAGGTAAACCCCTAAAATGCCTCAGAGGCAGCTTTTGCCTTCTTTGAAGATTGGTGAACCAGTCACCAGTTCTTTTTTGCGGCCGGTATCATAATATTTGGTTTTTTATACCGCAGTTGCTTGCGACAGTCACCTAACCATGTGCAATCGTATATTTCTTTCAGTGTCATCAGACTCCGAGCCAGAGTTGTTGAAAAGGTAAATGACCTTTTAACCCCTTTTATTTTTTTTGTGACCTTAGACCGAAAAAAATAAATCTGAAATAACTATGGCCATAATTATCTGCCGAAACATGAAAGGATTTTTCATTAGTGTCGCTCTCCCGCCAAAACATGTTTACGAATAAGAAGCAAGACCAAAATGACCAAGAAGTATTTAGAAACATTTAACTGATACAATTTACCGTTAGAAGGTAGCACATGTTGTTTTCTGACTTCAGTAAAGCGACTTAATTGCCTTATCCTCCAATAAATAACTTTGCGATTTGTACAGGCGCCGAGGGTAGAGTTTAGTCACGTGGTAGGCAACGAAATCTGGAGTGGGTCAAATTCCATTTATACCCTCAACAAAAAAAAAAACAGTAACAAGTAAAACTTTTTTGTATATCGGTATGCCGTTAAGTAGTTTTTAATGTTTTGTTTTGCTTTCTTATTTAAGTTTATTTATTTAAGTTTGTTCTGAGTTTCGACACGTCATTTTTGTCTATTGGGCGACGCTTGGTCTATTAAGGTTCGCGTATAATCCAGGTACGGTTTTGATCCAAAAAAGAGAAATACGTACTCCGGACCATTCTTCGTGACTCATGTGTGCAACTCAATAATGTCGCGTCATTCGGTACAGAGATTATCAGACCTCGCGCTGTCAGATATCACTTCACCTGGCGAATGTTATACACTGATGTTAATCATAAAAGCGGGAGATGTAGGAGTATCCCATCTTTTTTCGTTTTTTCTAGCTCAACGGGAAACTCGGGTGCAAAAACAACTGATTATAAATACGACACATATCAAAAATACGGGAAGAGAAGCAAGGGGTGGGGGAGGGGCTAATTTAATTAAAAAAGTGAATTCATTAAGAAAGGTTTTAATAGACTTGCCCCAAGTCCCTCGTTTTGTAAATCACGCGCGAGTGATCGCGAAAAATTTATTCGGCCTTGCCAACAACTTGTGTCACTTGCAGGAAATCGATTCTGGCTGACATTTTTCTGCCTTGAAAAATTGCATCATTTCGTGTGCATTGAGTTGCGCCGTCGCAGTTGACGCGCCCCATGACGTGTGTTAAAATTGCGATTTTCTTTCCTTTTTTGTGGAAAATCAAACTTGTGGCTCTTGATGGCTTTTTAGTTCTGTAAAATTTAAAAGAGACAGGCATAAAATAAGAAATTTGTCTTGTTTTTTGTTAAACTGGTTTTACTGCCGATGTAAGAAAGAAACAATTCTGCTAACTTGAGGTAAAAATGCAACAGTGTCTCATAAACAGAGCGCGTTAAGTTGGCGAGCAGAGCGCGCTCAGTAATAGACAGCCTTAGCCAATCTCTATGGCGACTTTCGTGCCAAACTACACGTACCGGCGAGGCCACAGGTCATTATTGACCGCCGCCTTGTTGTCTTTCAAGCCCGCGTGCGCCCTCCGTTTCTGTATCCATCGGAGTGGGGGGCTTTAGAAACTCTTCTCTTAAAAAGTCTTTATCTTTTCGGAAATGTTGTGGTGGGGGGGGGGGGGGGGGGTGGGGCTAAGCACCCCTCCAGCCCCCCTTGCTCCAATGATTATAAAAAAGAAATGTTTCAAGTTTCTTTTTAAAAATTGCTGTGGTTTCGGACTATGGTTTTTGGCTCTCATGTGAGACGTTTAAACGGGGGCGGCGCGTAATCAGGTTAATACGACACTCGAATCTAGGTAATTTTTCGAAGGAGTCATTAATTTTTTAAAAGCAAAAATAGTCGAAATAGGCGACATATAAATCCATTTCAATTTTCACTTTTCATTTTTCAATCCGCACTCCGTACTTCGCACTTCGTACTTTTCGTTTCATGACGTCAATGATCATGAAGAGTCGCTGTGGCAACATGGAACAAAGATCATATTGCGAGGCATATCCTGCAAACGCAGACGAATCGTTTATATTTTGGAGTTGTTGCTTCACGTCGCAGGGAACATTAATTGCAAATTAAGTGTGGAAATTCAGTCGCTAAAAGTAGCAGCATTTTTATACTGTCTTGCCAATTGTGCAAATAGCTGGAGCACTTAACTTGAATGAGACAACTTCATCAAAGGAAAAGGTGAGTGAATTCTAACTGATGATTGCTTTGCGATCTAATGCTGAAGAAATGGTTGCATGTGGCCGTAATTATGCTTATAAATAATGACATTAATATGTTAATATATTCACATACAGAAACTCGTACACGAAGAAAAAGTCCAGAAAGGATCTCTATCTTGTTTGGATCCTCTCACGAAAATTACGCATGAACTCGACTGGCAAAACACGGAAGTAGTAGCGACAGATATGTATCGTCTTGGCTATGAAACAGTTATTGTGCTGATTGTTGATTTCATGCTATGTTTTAACATCACTAAACGTTGACACTACAACATTTGTATCAGTCGCAGCACCGATTCCATACTATCAACCATTATAAATCCACTCTTTAGTGGTAAATTGTGCTGTTATTGGAAAGTTAACACTACGTTCCATGGCGAATCTTGTGAGCGAGAAAGTGAAGAGACTAGGCTCGATTTCCAGCCTCGAGGCTATGAAGAGACCAAAAAGAGTTTGAACAGTTTCACAAGTACAGGCTGATTTTATTCATTATCTTGAAGTACAAACGAATAAATACAGATATTCCTTTGTTTTCTGAGGGAACAGAGAGTAAAATCGTTTGAAGCGAGCAAAATAAGTTAATTCTACACCGTAGAAAATCGCTGGCCAAGCGAGGAATCTGAAGAGAGGGAAGTGTTTCAACACTTTCATTCTTATGTGCTCACTCCCTTCTCACGATAAGTAAACGCAGGGCATGCAAATAGGAAGAACTTTTCCCTTTGCAGAAAAAAGAAAGGAAGCTCGCTTCTTTCCACGCAATACAATTCAGCGTTGTTCAATTTGAAGGCTGTGTGACAACGATTGAAACCGGAACCAGAGATTGTGTGCAATCTGCAAAGGTCGCGACTTCATTTGGGGAAACTTTGTTTTAGAGTATTACAATAAAAAACTTAACTAACACGAATAAGCTGAGATTGCCGCGATCCCGGTAATTTCACACAGGGGACCCTCACATCAAATTGGAGGAAGAATAAAATGTTACCTGCTAACGCGCCTTTTGCTTTTTAGCTACAATTTTGAACTAAAAGTACGTGGTCTGCTGGTAGGAGGTATGGAACCAATGCCGTCCCTAGAGCCCGCTTTTCTTTTGACCAAAAGACAAACCGGCTCTGGGGACGAGATCGGTCCAAAACGGAAAAAGTTATATACGCGGTCAGCTAGTGCGAAGTCTGGAACAGGGAAATCTTCGGAAACCAGAATATGGCACATTTCGCTATATTGAACTCGGTATGATATTTTGCTAAACTCTCAAAATTGTTACTTTTTACTCGAAAAGTTCCGCTTGTAGCATTCTATAATTTAGGTTCAGCGAAGGTGCACTCCAGTAATCTGGTTTTGGTAATGGCAAATCGACATCTTGTTCACAGATCCTTCCACTAATTTTTTTTCAGCTAGACACCTTATTCTTGCTCATTTTTGCTTAAGTGTTACTATGATGAAAATCGCATCTTTTCTTTCGCAGTCGTTTTAAAATATTAACAAGTACTCTATATGAGAAGAAAAATGCCGTTTACGGTTTTCCAATATTCAAGTTTTTAATATATAGATTTAGGCAGGCCTAAAAGCGGAGCTCGCTCATGGTTAAACTTTATATCTTACATGTAAAAACTTCTCATGGTTTTGTTGACGAAGGCGATGTCAATATATTTCGAGGTTAATCCTTCTAAATTTTTGCCTATGACAGGTTCTGAAATTAAAATTGACGAGTGCACTTTATTGGGTTCCTCACGTACGCACGTAGGCGCAGCAAATCTTAGTAAAACTTTATACAACGTTTACTGTACACTATGTTGATAAACCTTTATGACTTAGTCAATGTAAAAAGGACCTTGGTCTTGCTTTGATTTACTGCAAAACAGTTACGGCATAAAAAAAAAATAACTCAAGGCAAAAACAAAAATACAGCAAAACAAACTAAGTAAACTCGCTGCTAAACACAGTAAACAAAATGAACTCTCGCTACGGCAAACAAAACTCACGGCGGAAAACAAACTCTGCAAATTGATGGTGCCGGTTTTGTATAAAGTCATTTTAAAGCAGATTTTCTGTAAGAATTGTGGCAGTTTGTGATTTGGAAAGTGGTGCAGGCTAACATAGAATAAGCTTACAATGTTGTTTTGACTGTTTTGAACCGTGTTCTTTTCGTTGCAGTTTGGTTGCATGATTAACTAATTATGTTTTACCGTACGCCTTGCTAAAAACAAGAACCCTTACAGAATTTTATGCAGAGAACTGATTCAATTTCTTCATTTCTGGTAAACAAATATGCGGAAGGTTAAGTCTTAACTTGCTCAGCCAAGCACAGGTAACTCGCAACGAAATCGGCGAAATATTGGTTTACGATTTCAACACACTCGCTGACATGAGAAACAAAACAAATGCAAGCGAGTATAAAAAAAAAGAGCGGTTGGATAATAGATCGCTTAAATATATATTGGTGTGCAGTATCGCTGAGTAGTTTTACTCGGTTTTGTTTCGCAGGATTTTTCTGTACGAAATCGTGATTTTGATCCGTGAAACTTAATAATTTGATAAGCTTATTGTTATCAAAATCCAATCATGGTCAATTATGAACATCACAGTTAACTCCACTAACTAAAGCACAAAACAATTAACCTAAACGAAATATTTAATAAACAATGTCTGTATGAAATGTACAAACATGAACAGGTTTGTGAGCAGCATTAATTGAATTATACGGGAAGTAAGATAAAACCGACACTACTTCAAATTCGTTCATAAATGAAGTGTAGTATAAACAGATTCTCACAATAAAATCAAACTTATGCTTACTGCATATATACATTTACGTTTGTTACCTCAAGTTTGGGGATGGCTTGTAAAATTCTGCAGGGCAAAAATTTCAAACCAGCACAATATATATCAGAAACGAAAACGCCACTCGTTGTACGGCTTACTCCAACACCAGCGGCATAATACATGTTTAAAATTATCAGCGAAGATTGATCTCTCCTTTCCTTTCAGTGTAGCTGTTAACAGTCTTTTATCCATCACCTAGTGAACTTCACCGGCTCTGAGCTCACTTTTATCTTAGCTCAATGTCAGCTCAATTAATTTTTCAGCCTTGGTTAGCCGCAGTGCTTCAACTCTCGGTGTTGTCCGATGTATATCATGTTCAAGTCGGCAATTATTTCGGATCTTCCCGTTAAGAGGTTGCTCTAAATCATTTGGCATGAGTTTTCATGATGTAGATGAGTAAATAGAGCGAGAAATATTTACGAAGAACTATGTTTTCCAGCATGCTTTGATCTTTCTTCGCGTCTTTCATTCAGGTTAAAAAGTGAACAACGTACCAACTATTTGCCGCCTTTTCATACAACCGCTTCGTTTAAGTTGAAATGAAATGTCCAGATCACGAGAAAACATGAGAAAAAAAAAACGCTGAAGTAATTAAGTGTTCTTACAAGTTTCCATGTTTTTGTGTTACTTTTTGCGTAAGAAGGACTCCAAATCAAGGTCAAAGATAAACTCGTCCCAGGCCTAATCCGTGCGTACGTACGTACGTACGTACGGACGTACGTACGGACGCGGGCGACCACCAAATTTTCTTGGCTTGATGGATTTCCCATTTTCTATGGGTATGGAGCTCCGCCCGCGGGCGCCTTCGGCGCCCGCGGGAGCTCCGCTAAAATATGCAAATTAGCAAAGAAATGACGTCATACTTAACCAAATTCCGATTAAAAACGAAGAAAGTGATATCACATGATTCTTTGCAGTAAAATTCTGCTGGGAGTGTTTCACAATACGAACTTCAAAACTTGGTTACCATGGCAACACACTAGGTTCCAGATCCCCCAATGCTAAAGGCTTTCCTGGCCAATTCTGGCATTCTCTTTTAATAATTGTAAATAATGCTTTACATGCGAGATCTGGCAAGCAAGCAAGCTTTGCCTGGGTTTAATTTTTCCTGACTGAAAAATTATAAAATATTACAAACAAATTGATGGGGACTGGAAAAGAATGAGTTGAGAATGAGTTGACCGAGACACTTGACAAAAATTTGGGTTTAGTAGATGACGTCATCATTCCCCTAATTTGCATATTTTACTATGTTTTTAAGCTTTAATATCTCCGGAACTAAAATAGATATTTGAAAACGAAAAACGGCATTTTGAATCTTTTGTTAAATACTCTTTGAAATGCTTAAATTTTCAAGGGGTAAAAATTTTATCATAGTAGCACTTTAAGCGAATTTAAAAAAAATCGCTAAATTTAATATGCGCGAGGAAAACAAACATGCAATCTAAAAATATAAATGGTGATCCTAAACAAAGAAACCTTGAAACTGCTGAATAATTATAGACTATACAGCGAAAGTAACTGAAGTAATGAAATGCCGAAAAATAATAAACCCTTGGTCACTAGTAGTGCGCTCGACACTTTAAGAGCGAGGTGTTTCTTTTACAACAAAAACACGTTACTCGTAAAAATAACCTTTCCTGTGTTGAATACGGCGCTTTTGTCTTAAAAACATTCAACTGAGTTCAATCGTTGCAGGGGAGATTGTTTACCTTATAAATTGTTATTTAGTTTCGCGGGAACTTAATTAATTTCGCGAAAACAGAATGGGCATATTTCGCAAGACTTAGATTTCGCGATTTGGCTATAAAAATACGTAAAAAGGAACTAGATTTCGCGAAAGTTGTCAAAATACTGATCTGCATTAACAAACTGTTAGTTTCACAATTGCACAACTCATATACATTTTCCATACCAATGGTTTCCAATGACACTGAAAAACTATATAACAAAACAAAACTGACTACTTGGCGTCTGTGCCAAGGATATCTTATAAGAAGTGAAGCAAGAGGATAATATTTATTCATGGGAAAAAAAAAGCTCGAACGCCGAAAGTTAAATAGAGTAGTTGGACAAGATAATTATGGGCGGGAGGAAAGTGACGTTGGCCAAAGTATTTTATAGCAGGGTATTACCACCGTTTGCATTGATACGCGATGATCGAAGTCGAAACACCCGCGGAAACGTTTCCAAGATTTCCGTCAATCAAAGTTTGAAGGGCTTTCGGACAAGGTTTCAGTCGATGATCACGAATGTGAACTTAAACTTAAACTAAATAATTAAATAAATCAATAAATAAATAAATAAATAAATAAATAAACAAATCAATCAATCAATCAATCAATCAATCAATCAATCAATCATTTTTTTAAATAAATTTTATTCAGCGACCAAAACTCTTTAACAGGCGTAAGTTTCACTCTTTTGTAGCTAAAGGGTTCTGTCTCACTTAACCGTCGGAATAAACACCATATAAATTAAGGATACAGAACTTTTATGTTCGGCGAGCCGTGGATGCATGTATCGCGACATTCAGTCTGGCACTGTCGGCTTTGTGTAAAATTAATCTTTAGTTAAGATATATGAAACTGTTTAGTTTCATTCTGTTTCCTAACGCAAAAGCCTTGAAATTGAAGGTTAAGTCTCGAAAAATCTTTAAAATGCCTTTGTTTTTTTTTTTTTTTTTTTTTACGTTACACTACTTTTTAATCGCGGACAATTACTACAAACTTTTACTACGGTTACTAGAACTAGTGAAAACTGCAAAAACAAAAACAAAACAAACAAAAACAAACAAAACAACAAAACAACAACAAAATGACAAAAAAGCGACAATTTACAGTATATATAGCTATATTTACAGTTTAACTTGCACCTTTGCTCTGCTAGTTTCTATTTCTATTTTGTTTTTAAGGATAGCCAAGAAAGCGTCTAAGAAATAATCTTCCTCATTTTTTGAAGCGGTGTAAATATAATATTTTGCAATTATTGTACAGAGGTTTAAACCGAGACACAGAGGCACGGTGTCTGTGATGCCGTAAAGTATTTGTGCTTCAGAGAGCGTGATTACAGTATTGTTTTTTCTGTACCACCAATCAGTAAACTCTGTCCAAAACAGCTGGACGTTGGGGCAAGTTACGAAGAGATGTGTAATTGTTTGCTTTTCAGCACATAAATGACAGCGGTCGTGCTCTTTAATACCGAATTTATGTAATGCAGCATTGGTGGGTAAAATATGGTGTACAATCTTGAACTGAAACATCGAGAGTTGAATATCTTTAGTGGCCTTGAAAGGCATCATGTACGTTTGATAAATTTGCTGGTCGTTTAATTTAGCTCTTTTCAGTCTTTTTTCGGCGGTGGCAGAAACGAACTTCTTTTCAACAAGGTAGTTAGTAGCAAGTTTGCAAGAGAGCTTTTCAAGGGGAATTCTATCCATGTTTGTAGGTTCCTTCGAATGCGGCTGTAATTTGCCTTTCAAAGTTTTAATCCAGTTAGATGGAATTGCTTGGCATAAACCGTAATAGGTTAGAAAGTTAGTTTTAAGGGCAAAGTGAGAGCAGAAATCTCGGTAAGGTGTAAATGTGTCACCGTTGAAGATATCTCTAATTTTTTCTACACCCGCTTCATGCCATTCTTTGTAGTACACTGAGTACTTACCAATCCTGATGAATCTATTGTTCCAAAGAATTTCATCAAGTATTTCCTCTTCTGAGGACGGAGTAAAAAAATTGATTGACTGCCAAGCCAACAAGGCTTTCTCGTAAAATTTGAGAGGAATTCTTACATTGAGATTTTTGAGATCAAAATTGCACTTAAGGAGAAATTTGCCACCACATTTTTCTAACATGGTAACAGGGATATGCGTCCAGCTCGCAGAAGGGTAACCGTTATCAAGTCTTCGGATCCAGGTCGCTTTGAGAGCGTTGTTTATTGCATCAAAATCAGGCATTCCAAGACCTCCTTTTGCTCTCGGTCCAATCATTTGGTTTGCTTTATCTTTGGGTTTTTCTTGCGCCATACGAATTGGGATATAACTTTATTAACATTTTGAATGAAAGTAGATGTAACAGGGAGGACAGCGGTGTTATAAATAAGTTTGGAAAGGGCTAGTGCTTTTAGGATGACAATACGGCCATGTAGAGTTAAGTTTCTAGGGTACCACAGGTTAAGTAGGGAAGTCATTGAAGACAATTTCTGTTCGAAGTTCTTTTGAAAGGCAGCCTCTTCATCATAGGAGAAGTGTATACCGAGCGCAAGTATGGGATCTTTTGGCCATGTTATGTCTAGAGGTTCCTCCAAGTTGTTTTTGTTTGCGCCCAGCCACATGCCCTCTGTTTTACTTTTGTTTACTTCGAGACCTGAGCAGTTTTGAAAGGCATTGAGCAGTTGGAATAAATTTTGGGCAGATCTAATATCGGAAACAAAAACAGTGGTATCGTCTGCGTATTGTGAAATTTTGAATTCTTTTCCGTAAATATTGATTCCTTGGATACCTGCATTAGACCTTATTGCGTTAGCAAGAATTTCGGCGCAGAGCACAAACAGGGAGCCAGAAAGTGGGCACCCTTGGCGAACACCTCTTTGTAGATTAAAGAAAGCGGAGGCGTAACCATTATTTGTTACACAGCTTGAACAGTCAGCATAAAAGGTTCGAATCCACTGTTGTAACTGAGGGCCGAAATTTAAAGCCTCCAAGGTCTTCAAAAGGAAGTTCCAGTCAACGGTGTCGAAGGCTTTTTTAAAGTCAATAAAAATCGCCATGCCGGGAATGTTTTCCAGCTCAGTTATCTTCATGATGTCATTGATGAGTCTAATATTCTGTCCTATGTAGCGGCCCTTGACATAGCCAGTTTGGTCTTCATTTATTAATTTGGGAAGGACTTCAGCGATTCTGTGAGCTATTGATTTTGTTGCTATTTTATAATCAACATTAAGTAACGTTAATGGTCTCCAATTTTCTAAATACAGCCGGTTCTTTCGTTTTTTTGGTATGACCTTTATTATACCTTGTCTTTGAGTGATGTTTAGTTTTCCTAATTTATGGGCGTAATTAAAACTTTCTACCATTTCTCCGCCGAGTAGATGCCAGAAGTGCAAATAAAACTCAACCGAGAGGCCATCACTGCCTGGGCATTTGTTTTTAGCACACTGTTTGAGGACATTGAAACACTCGCTTTTAGATAAAAGCTGTTCAAGCTCGTGCAGGTCGTGCTCTTCTAACTTAACCAGGTTAGGGTCTTGTAGGAAGGCATTATGTGTGTCACTATTGTAAGGGGCCTTTGCATACAAATTTTCATAAAATGCTCTTTGCATTTCTAAAATCTCATTTTCACAGGTAGTTTCCTTTTCTTCGTCCGTTTTAAGCCTAGTTATATGTGTTTTTGTGAACCTCCTTTTTTCGAGATTTAAAAAGTATTTGGTGTTTTTCTCCCCTTGTTCATGCCAACGTATTCTGCTTCTAATCATTGCACCTTCAGTTTTGTATTCAGCAATCTGGTTGAGTTGGGCTCTTAATTGGTAAAGCTTCGCAATGTTTTCTTTTGATCTATTTGATTGCAGTAAGGTCATCATGTCGTCAATTTCTTTTTGAAGGTCGCGTTCCTTATTTCTTTTTATTCTATTTTTCCTTTTTGAATATTGGACGCAAAATGCCTTTGTTGTGTAATAAAGTTAAATTTTAAAGTTGAAATATGGTTACACTAAAAATTGATGAAAGACATCAACTTCGTTCCCAGGCCCTCTCTCCTTTTACTCCGTTGTCGTTGAGGAGAGAGACCCTGGATAAGGCTGTCATGTGATCGCCCGTAACAAAAATGTTTCCATCGGGGAATAAACGGCGCTCGCTTCCACACAACTGACAAGGGCAACAAATTCCAATAATGTTTGAAAGTTAAGCTTCACAGAGGTCAAACGAAATATATATTTATCCAGCGTATTGAAAGTATATCACTCTGATTTGGATTCTAGCGTTTGATTTTACTGAGAAGTAAAGCGTGTTGCCTAAATCGTACACACATTGTTCGCTGAATAAAATGTTTTATTTGCTATTTTGTAAAATACAATTCTCTTCTACATGTATGCGTGTTGCTGATAACCCGTAAATCTGATGCTGATGGAATATAGGTAATGTCAACAAAACTGTAAGCTTAAAGTGTATATGACATTAAAAAAAATATATTTCATGCTTATTTGAAAGACCTTTCAAAATTCCTTAGAATGGCGTTTCTCGTTTTGAAATATCTTTTTTCGTTTCAGCGAAATTGACATTTTTGAGTCTAATGCGCATGCGCTTTAGACTCTATGTAGTGGAAAAAAGCTGTTAGCAATCCCCTGGGAATGGTTCGGGATCGATAATCGTTCGGTGTAATTGTGCATAGACAATAGCCCGCCTCATTGCGGGCTTGGTGCGGTGATCGTAATCCAATCAGGAAGCAAGGATGTTGTTAACGAAGCAACGGTCGAACGGAGCTCGAGCACGACACGCACTTGTAAAAGAAATTGTCATGTATGTAATTGGAATAAATGTTTTACACTGCAAAATAATATGAATCCACGTTTTCAAATGTGAAGCCACTTAAGATGTTTTCCTTCCAGCTGCATGTTTTTTTATATTCCCTGGGAAACGCAACGTGAAATCGACATCTTTCGATGAAAAAAATCCGGAAGTGACATTTGTGTTCATAAGCAAAAAAAAACTGAAAAAAAAATGGAAAATTAAATAAGATTGTAGTCAACAATTGATTGTTCAATTCAACTGAAGTAGGATTTCATTCACAGAATGCAACTTTCATTAAAAAGAGTTTTGTTTTCACCATTCAAGATTCAATCTTGAGCTTGAAAACAAGACAGTGTAATCAAATTACATTTCGCGCGAAATTTGCATAAACATTGAAACTTGCCAAAAAGTAGTTAGGGACGGACCATTATTTTTTTGGAGGGGGGGGGGGGGGATGAAAAATATTGAAAAAAATTGTTTGCAGGGCTTAAAAAGCCAAAATAAATTGTTTGCAAACATCATATGTATTAAAAAAATAGTTTGCATAGAAGTCAGAGAAACTTTTTTGAATTTTTTAAATTTCTAAAAAAATTGTTTGCAGCAAGGTGTTGTTAGAACAAAATTGTTTGCAGAGGTGCATAGATAAAAAAAAAAAGTTTGCAGAGAGAGATTTTTCATCCCCCCCCCCCTCCAGAAAAATAATGGTCCGTCCCTTAAGACAGAATGAAAACTCGCTTTAATAGTTATTGAATTCAAATCTGATTGTTATTTCCATGTATTGACTATTTGAAAGCTGTTCTCAGTCATGAAAACAAAACTCTTTCATTCAACTGCATGCAGTGTTTAATAGACGTGAAAATATTTCGCTTAATTAAATTACATTCTGCACGCAATGTTTTCTTTGCTCTCCTGTGTCGAAACGTTTAAGGAAATTGAAATCTTTGTTGAGCAGTATTGCATAAATTGCAAAGGAATTGAAAAAATACATATTTTGGCTTATTTTGATGGGATTTAGGATATTAAGAATACTGAATAAGCGGCTGTATCTTCAGTCCGGGATCGTTATCAGATTTGATAACCATGTGACGTCACAACATGGCGGCCATTTCAAAAATCGGGAATTTTCGTATTCACTTCGCTTTGTTCATTGTTTGTTCGGTTATACTCGGGTAATTTACCCATAATTCTATTCGATAAGTACCAGAAAGGAAGAAGCTTCACGTGTTTTTAAGATGGCGGTCGAAGACGAGCGCAAACGATGGAAAATGTTGCTCGTGAAGTGGAACAGCGCTTGCAATTTTGCATCCAAATCAGGTATGTTTTCTACCTTGCCATTAGATTTAAGTTACTTGTAGATTTTTGCGACACTCACAAAAAATATGTCGTTAATCTTCATGCCATATTCTTGCGATTTAACGTGTTTTTGTTGTTGTGCACGATCTGTGAAAAAAGTGCACGGGGGTATTTTGATTTGTGATGTGCTGTTCGCAACGGCGGCCATATTTTCAGCTGTAATTTATGTGTTCCTAAGCATTGAGATGACGGATGCCGATACGCATAGAATCAAAATAGCTAATCTATGTAGATTTTGTAGTAAGAATGCGTCTTCGAAAAAGACGTCTACAAGACCTGAAGAAAAATTCAAGCTTAATTTTGAACGTTATGGTGTAAATGTTGAAGACGAAAACGATATTATTCATCCGCCTAATCATGTTTGCCAGACATGTGTGATCGCCTGAGATCAACAACTCACGGTCCTGAAATATTTTCCGGAAACGCCGGGCAAACTACAATAGGTCAGTTTGCTGGCATACCAGTCGTTACATTATAAAGCTTATTGTTGGATTTATTGAGCGAACTGTATGGTACGAAAGCATATTACTTGAATTATAGTTTATTTTATATGAACTGGTCATACCCGACCAGACCGAATGCACAACAATAGGCTACTGATCTTTACTAAATCAATTTTCTCCGGAAATGCCAAGACTACCAAGTTTACAGACACATTCAAGTGAACAGAGGTGTAATACGAATTAAAGTTAATTGACCTGCTATATTTTTGTTGTTGTACCAGAACCATATCAGGTGAGCCCACAACGACAAAGAGAACTCCGGTACTTCAAGAATGGAATCAAAATGACCAGCACGGCGGAGGCACATTCATCCCTTGTGTGTGGGAAATAAAGTGCAAAGAAGACTCCATGGACGAGATTTAAAGAAGACGTTAAAAGGAGGATCATGTTAGTCTGAAATGTCATCCGTCCTCTCTTCCTTACCCCCCAGAGGAGGGGCGCGGGCGAGAAGGTTTCTTGACTTTAAAAGCTTGAAATTATTTAAAAACGGGTGCACGTGCGTAAACAACTGCAAATTTACCAAGGACAATTCAATGCGTGCGATTTTGTTAAAGCGTTTAATAGTTCGATAATACGTAGAAAAATGATTAGAAACCATTATTTGCGTTTATGTCAGTTAGAATTCTACTAAAACAATTAGATTATGAGCTCGAGATTTCTATGAGGTGATAGTTGATTCGGCCTGCGGCTTTATCAACTATCACCTCATAGAAATCTCGAGCTCATAATCTAATTGTTAAATAGAGCGAGTAGTTTTCGACAATTTGATATAAACAACATTTGTCACAGCGACAATCAAAACACTCTGCTACCGCTCCCTTAATACAGAAATTGAAAAGCACCCAGATTTTCGGTGCCATGTGACCAGCCACATCCATTCCAACGCAGCTAAAGGAGAGAGGGTCTGGGAACGAGGTTGAAAAAACATCATCAATGAAGTAAAAAGAAGTGACGTCAGACTATTTATTTGTTCGTACAAACATTTCCCTTAAATTTTCGCGTACCCTTAATTTGTATAAGCTTGTTGCCTTATTACCTGATTATGATTGTTAAGTTTGGCTTTAGCTATGTTTTACGCTTTTGCAATACTGTATATACTGATAGTACGTCATGCAAATAAAGCTTCTTGTTGTTGTACCTGCGATACTACAATAGAGGAAAATTTTGTCAATCTTCTTTGGTTGCCAAGTATTAGGAATACATAAATAGATTTAGATACCTTTAATACCCACCTGCTTATAAACTGTGGAATCTTGACTTTGCATATTTAGTCTTGGCGTCATAGAGTATCTGCAGGCAATTCAAGTTGACATTAAGCAAAAAATTTAAGTTTCATCTACCTGTAATTTTTACCTTTTACCATTAATTAAATGTTTGCTTTTCGACAAAAGCGCTTGGAGGGTTTCCCGATGATGTTACGCATTTAGTCTACATAGTTTTCCTTGACGGGAGTTTTCAAGGTTTCTTTAAGATTTTTACGGGGAAAAGAGTGAACCCAAGAGCATAAGTAGTTGGATTGGATGGGTGTAGTCGTATGTCGTAAGTGACTACCAATCTTAGATTGCTCGATTAAACTAATTTCTTTGTTTAACTGTGTTGTGTTTTCGTAACCATAACACAAGGTTTAACAGTTCAAGACTAAAGGACAAGTTTTCAAATGAGAAACAACAAGCACAACAATATGAAGAGAATAACAAGAAAAAGAAACACTTGGGGCAGACACAAAACTCGTGCAATATTAAAATGAAAATGCTTCAGATAATTCACTTGTAGTCTGGGAGCAAATGTCACTAAAAGAAGTTCCGTGGGAATTTCGTGAAGATTTTGCCGACTAGTGTAGAATTGATGGGAACACGTACGATAAATGTTGTCGGCACTTTTGTAACCTGTGCCGACGATTACTGTGGGCCATCGACGAACGTGCCCTGAATGGCTTAGCATGAAAACGAGGCTGAAGTTCCAAAATGGCTATTTTTAAAAGGTGCGTTGTCCTGTCTAGCTGACAAGCGAAATAAATATAATTGGTCTTTATTGTTAATAGTAAATTTAGATATTTTGATATACTATATTCGGTAATACAGGCATACTGTCTTATAACCCGAGATGTTCAAGTTAAAGTTTACATAAACATCAAGGGGCACCCAACGAGGAAATTTCTAAGAATTCTCCAGGGAATGAAAAGTAAACAGCAAATAAACTCCTTTTAGACATTATTTTCAGTTGCTGGGAAAATTATAGCTGTTCCGCACTCCAAGTAGAAAAATTTCCGAAGTTTCATTTCCAGGAAGGTCTCAGAAAATCTCGAAATAAGACGCTCAGTGTGGCAGTAGGCCCCAGCTTAGTGGAGGGGGAGGAAGGTGGGGGTGGATGAGGGGCTGAAGAAGGATCTCCAAAGGTGAAATATTACAATCAATCTAAATATATCTCAGATTATGTCATTTCCTTACCATGCCCACCCTTTCCAACAAAGAATATTTTCCCAGTAGACCAAACATATCTCCCAGCAGCACCAACAGCTGGGGGTGATGAATGGTCCCTCGAAATTTTACAGCGCTCGCAAAAATTATGCTTGTGCTCGAAATGCTCGCAAAATTTAAGTGGGTGCTCGTTTGCTGGTGCACGCATATTTTTACAAGTGCTCACACATTCGGTTTTAAGTGGAGGTAGTTTTTTGAAAAAGCTTGATACTCGCGAAGAAAAACGATGTGTTCGTAATCCGCTCGTATGCTTACAAGAGCATTCGATACCCCTACAGCTCCTCTCTCCCAGCCAGCAAAAAACCCTTGTGGAACAACTATTGCGCGAAATATCTTCACGGAATGAACTATGAATCTTTCTTCTCTAGCTGTAGTCAGTAAAGAAAACAAGCCATTTTTTACCTTTTTCAGAACAAGACTGTTTTTATGCCTATAAAGTGAAAAACTATTGTAGATCACCTTCAAAGCAATCAAGAAGAAACGGATAGAAAGATGCTCCTTACTGTAGACCCAATTTTCAATGGCACTAACGAATTGCGTATCCATTCCCCAGACACGGACGTTCTCGTTCGATCTATAACACGCCGTTTAGAGTTCGATTAGAGTTATTTGGAAAGGCATCATTCGTCAATGGCACTGGTCAGAATCACCGTGTAATTGAGCTTCGATCGATTTCCTGTCTACAGGCATGTTTGACTGGCAGCACTACCCACTTTTCATGCACTCAGCGGAGCTGATATTACTGGAGGTTCTCTGGAGTCTCCAGTAGCTCAGTGGTTAGAGCATCCGAGTTCCCATTTAATGATGCAAATATTTATCTTGTTGCATTTCTCTGGTATTAAAAGGAAAACGTGCACGCTGAAAAGCCTTCAGAGACGCATCCATAGGACGTCATTTAAGCTTCGGGTGCCTTGGAATGACGCAGTATACAGAAGAGAAGACAGCCCCTCTGGTCGAAAATTATATTTGCCAGCTTTGTCAGCCCAAAACAAGCATCCCGTATGTCAAAGACCTTAGACTATGGTGGATGTTCAAAATGAATCCCGAAATGAGTCCCATTCAGACAGGCCACTTTGTAAGCAGACCGCACTTTATGGAACAATTATCCGTGCCCTGTACCAGATGGAATAACGACAGAGTATGCAGCCCTACGTTGCCACAGCCAGATGGTTACTCGGATGCCGAGGAAGAGGGCGACGAACGGATCGCCCTTATGATGAAAGATGCACCTGCATCCCAAGCGATTATTGACTTAACGTGTGGCTGTAGAAAGGACCCATACTCAATCAACTATCAATTTCAGTAGCGAAAATCTGTCTTGTACTGCACTAACCTTTGTTCTTGCATGCCGTGAAAGCGACAATTCATGTGAAAATACTTTGAAGCCGACAGAGTGCAAAGTGAGGAGACGACTCTGATGGCGATACGTAGAAATAAAGGTAACTTACAAAACCTATCCCAATATAGGGGGAGGGAAGGCAGGGTCTGTAGAAATAGTTAGTATAGTGTGATCGTAGTTCCGGAAAGAACTGTTGTTGGTGACTGACCTTTCGACAACCTGAGTGGAAGATATCTTCAGAGTCAAACCATTCACTATGGGACTGTAGAAATGTTTCATATATATTTAATTAATGGTAGAAATAAACTGTTGTTATTCTTCTAGCGTTAGTTTAGTTTATTTGTTTAGTTTAATTGCCCATCATATGCATTTATTCCTTCTCATATAACTAGGAAAATGTGTTGCGAGGGGACGGGAGGGACTACGGTTACAAGAGCCACAAGAAAGTCAGCTCTGTTTCCGGTCACGTGTCCAAAATTATCCTTATTATTATTACAATATTCTTTCGGACATCTAGACTATCGAAAATACCATCAGCTCATTCCAAAATACCAATAAATACCACCTTTTTATGAAGTTTACCTTCAGCCTCCTTTTCATGCTAAGCCAAGTATCTTCAGAAAATAGATAGATAGATAGATAGATAGATAGATAGATAGATAGATAGATAGATAGATAGATAGATAGATAGATAGATAGATAGATAGATAGATAGATGCTTTATTAAAACTAAATTGCAACCCGAGGGTTGAAAATCCCTACGAGAATACCATTGCTCCCAGACTATTGTCTGAACTAAATACTTTGCACCTTCTAAAACTTTGTTAGATCTGATATTCGTAAATTGATAGTAATGTTTGTAACTGAGACGTCGTTTTAGACTTCTGTGATTCATTTACTGATCTTGGTAAAACATTAACTGTCGAATTAAAATTGGCTGGTACATTATATTAAACAACATTATACCGTGAATACTCAATTGACCACCACATGGTATACGTGGTGATACAAGTCTTTCTGTAAGATTTAATGCTTCCGGTTTTTCAGGAAGAGTCATTTTGCTAACTTTTGCACAACTTGGTAATTTGCCTTCTTTAATGGTAGAGTGACACAAAGAACAAATCCACTTAGTATCATTTATTCTCTGAACACCAGTTAGAGTATTTTGTTTTAAGACTTGGATTACATTTTGTCGCAGATGATCTGTACCATAACTGACCACAGTAAGTACAGATATCTTCTGGACCGTACTTCTGCCATGACAAGTTTCTTTTTTAATGTATGCGTAAAATAATTTTTACATTTTCGCTTATAAGGTTTATGTTTATTTTTGATCTTGTTTTCGATGTCACTACGCTTATCAGTTGAATATGTAACGAGGGAAGGTTCGAGCCTAAGTTTTACAGTTAAAACTCTGCTGTCGTCAGGGACGACAGAGGTAGTTCCCATTGGAAACATCTCGTGCTAATGCTGTCATTAGTCCCGTGCGCGCGAAAGGCGAGTCAGAAGTACGGAGATTTCGTACGCACAACAGACTGATGACGTCAATAGCACGAGATGTTTCCAATGGAAACTAGCTCTGTCGTCCCTGACAGCAGCAGAGTTTTAACGGTAAAACTTACAATGATAATGACAATGATAATTAAAATAATCACGGAGGTATTGTTCATATTTTATTGACCTGGCTTTCTTTCCTCTAGTTTCAATTTACTTAAAATGGTATGTTTTTTGCGCTCTTACAGTAAGCAGCACCATGGATACAGTTGGAGAAGGAGAAAGAACAGGGCGAGAAAAAAGTGGCAAAGTGGACTTAAAAAGAGAAATAAAAGACATCCAAAAAGTGGCAAGAGAAAGCGAAGCAGCTCTAAGGAAGCAATTGGAGGAGGAAAAGAACAAGGTAAAAGAGAAGAGCAAGGAGTTGAAGGTAACGAAATTATGGTATGACAAGATGAAGGATGCGAACAAGCAGTTGAAAGAGGATAACAGCGAATTACATTCGAGGTTATTAGAACAAAAGAAACAAAGCGATGATTTGTTACAACAGAAGAACGATCGCATAGTTAAGCTGCAAAAAAAACTAAAAGGAAAAGAAGCAGAGTTATCGTTGAGGGATAGCGAATTGAAACAAACGAGAAGAAGAGAAATACGCTTGAGAGATGATGTCCGAATAAAGGGAAAAGAAACTAATCTTACGCTTCCACCTATCTGGCAAGAGAAAGTACGAGAACGGGGGATACTCGTACGAAACGAATTAAAAATGGAAAATGAAAAACAAGTGGACTATTGGCGCAAACAGTTGAAGGAAAAGGAACAAGAAGTGAACATATTGCAAGAAAATCTGGCGGAGAAAGAAGCAGACCGAAGCAATTTACTAAAAGAGAAGGAAGAAACTCGACAGCGAATGAATTGTTTGCAGGAACAGCTTCATAAGCAACAAAGTCAAGTAACAGAGCGTGGCCAACAAATTGATGATCTGCAAGAGAAACTGACAACAAGCAACCAACAAGTTAATGATCTGCAAGGAAAACTGAACACAAGCAACCAACAAGTTGATGATCTGAAAGGAAAACTGACAACAAGCAACCAACAAGTTAATGATCTGCAAGGAAAACTAAAAACAAGCAACCAACAAGTTAATGATCTGCAAGGAAAACTGACAACAAGCAACCAACAAGTTATTGATCTGCAAGGAAAACTGACAACAAGCAACCAACAAGTTAATGATCTGCAAGGAAAACTGACAACAAGCAACCTACAAGTTGATAATCTGCAAGGAAAACTGACAACAAGCAACCTACAAGTTGATAATCTGCAAGGAAAACTGACAACAAACAGCCAACAAGTTATTGATCTGCAAGGGAAATTGACAACAAGCAACCTACAAGTTAATGATCTGCAAGGAGAACTGACGACAAGCAACCAACAAGTTGATGATCTGCACGAAAAACTGACAACAAGCAACCAAAAAGTTAATGATCTGCAAGGAAAACTGACAACAAGCAACCAACAAGTTAATGATCTGCAAGGAAAACTGACAACAAGCAACCAACAAGTTATTGATCTGCAAGGAAAACTGACAACAAGCAACCAACAAGTTAATGATCTGCAAGGAAAACTGACAACAAGCAACCAACAAGTTATTGATCTGCAAGGAAAACTGACAACAAGCAACCAACAAGTTAATGATCTGAAAGGAAAACTGACAACAAGCAACCAACAAGTTGATGATCTGCAAGGAAAACTGACAACAAACAACCAACAAGTTATTGATCTGCAAGGAAAACTGACAACAAGCAACCAACAAGTTAATGATCTGCAAGGAAAACTGACAACAAGCAACCAACAAGTTAATGATCTGCAAGGAAAACTGACAACAAGCAACCAACAAGTTAATGATCTGCAAGGAAAACTGACAACAAGCAATCAACAAGTTAATGGTCTGCAAGAAAAACTGACAACAAGCAACCAACAAGTTATTGATCTGCAAGGGAAATTCACAACAAGCAACCTACAAGTTAACGATCTGCAAAGACAATTGACAGAAAGAGACCGACAAGTTGCTGATCTGCAAAGACAACTGACAACAAGCAACCAACAAGTTAACGATCTGCAAAGACAATTGACAGAAAGAGACCGACAAGTTGCTGATCTGCAAAGACAACTGACAACAAGCAACCAACAAGTTAATGATCTCCGGAGACAACTGATAACGAGCAACCAACAAGTTAATGGTCTTCAAAGACAAGCGAGAAGAAATGATGAGCGAGTGTTGGGAGAACAGCGTGTACCTGAAAGTCCACCGGACTGGATAATTCACCGGCATGAAATTCATATGACAACAACAGTGCTTGGGATGGGAGCGTGGGGCAAGGTTGTTGAGGGGAAATTTCGCCGATGTAATGTCGCCGTGAAAGAAATCCACCAACTCATCATTTCTGCTTACAACAGAGATTTGTTCGAGCGAGAAGTTGGTATTGCTTCACGGTGCCGCCATCCATGTTTGTTGCAGTTCATTGGAGCAACGAATGATGAGGAAAGCCCTTTAATTGTTACTGAGCTCATGGAAACAAGTTTGCGAGTACTACTAGAGAAGCGTCTACCTCTCTCTACAACAGAAGTCTCCATGATTTCTCTAGACGTGGCTCAAGCGTTGAACTACCTTCATCAAAAGAGCCCTCATCCCATCATTCACCGCGACATCAGCAGTGCTAATGTCTTGCTATGGAAAAAGGGTAACCACTGGAGAGGCAAAGTGTCGGATTATGGCACTGCTAATTTCGTACGTAAATGCACAAGTGTCGCTCCTGGAGCCGTGATTTACGGCGCACCTGAAACCCGTGGTGGAGCAGGCAATCAAACTATCAGCTGTAAGGTTAGGACCTACACTATTAAACCTAGGAAATTATTTCTTTCACGCTTATGTTAACTAAAACATCAGACTTAGAGTAGATAAGAGAGAATAATGCGTGGCTCTTTAAATTCCAACCCACATCAGCATCAGCAGTCTTTATACATCAAACCGGTATAAGAGTATACGAGCCTAGTGGCCCATCAGGCCGGAGCTTATCCCGGTTCCGTAGCATGAAGCGACTTGTCTAGGAGTATTTCTACTCCCCTCAGGATGAGATGCTAGTCCATCACCGGGTTACCCCCAGCAGTAAATTCGCCGGTACCCATTTATGCACCTGGGTGGAAAGAGGCACTATGAAAGTAAAGTGGCTTGCCCAAGAACTCAACGCAGTGCCCCGGCCAGGGCTCGAATTCGGACCGCCCGATCCGGAGGCCAGCGCACTAACCATTAGGCCACCGCGCCTCCCACATCAAACCGGAAAGCTGTCCAAATCACTAGAAAGCGTAATCTAGGCTCTATAAACAATACTCATGATAATGAATGGCGACTGTGCGTGCTATGGCTGGCAACCGATTTTGATCATTCAAAGTGGATCGCATCAGTTAAATGCAGGGAAATGTTGTCTTTTTAAATCACTGATTGCTAAATGTAATTATCATTGTATTTGTTGTTGTTGTCTTTAGGTTGATGTGTACAGTTTTGGTGTTCTTCTCTGTGAAATGTACATTCGGGAAATGCCAGATCCTGAAAGGCGCGATCAACAAATTGCAATGGTGACAAATCACGCGCTTCGAGATCTTATACGGAGATGTCTGCAACCAGAGCCTGGGCAGAGACCAGATGTGGAAGCGATAATTGATGAACTAGATGTACCATCATAATGGCCCTCATACTTTTGTCCAGTCAAATCTTTGATTATTCCTTGAACGAAGTGTGTATTTTCTGTACCATTCATTATTCTGTAGATGAGCTGGAAATGATTTTTATGCCGAGAGCGGCGCTTGTTTCAATAATAAACCTAGCGCACCAAAGACTAGAATGAAATGCTTATAATCGCGGTCGTGCATGCGGCCAGAAAACACTGAATCACGGAGACACTTGTGTGGATTAATTTGGCCACTCACGTGGCGTTTATTTCAAAACATTCAAATGCTAAGGTGTCAAATTAATCAATTAAACATCGCTATATTTGATTCAGTGAATAAAGTTGGGACGAAAAACAGCCAGCCAAGTTAGAGGTAGCAAGAGCAGAGGAGGAGCTCAGGGGATGGCGGAGGGCCGACGAAAGAAAGTAAAGTACGCTTCGAAAGCTAAACAGCTATCACGATCGGCGTTGGCAGAAAAAGGGGCGAGTAATAGCAGAGCTCACGAATTTAAGCGTGTGGTGACTCGCCCATAATCGTAATGGTTATCTACCTCTGCACGGTTGTTCCACATGTTATCGGTATTCTAACACTATATTCTCTTTCCTCAACATTTTATTTTAAACCCTCCTTCTGCCCTTGGACTCACGCTGATTTCAAAGTTAACTTTTCCTTGCAAGTCAGTGGAGTTAATTTCGGTCTACCCAGGTTACATAGTTGTTAAATTCTAGAATTCTCCTCAACCCGAGTCAAGGCAGGAAAATCTCTTCAAGTTTTTAAATATTATATATTAGGCATTAAGCTTTTTAAATTTTGAAATATATAGTAGTTTAAGCTATAATAGTTATCTTAGTTTTTATAACAGTCACCATCCGTATTCGTTTTTTTCTTAGTGGTTCTGAACGACATATTTAGGTTTTGTAAAATTCTTATACATATATAGATTTATCCTATGCCATAGGAAATGCAGCCAATCAGAATAAAGGAAAGCTGTTGTATATTCGAGGGTATAAAACACAACCTTCCCATCGTGCGCTGCGATTATATTCCAAACGAAATTTAGCAGGCCTATTTTCTATGGCATGGTATAAAAAAAATAAGCAACACTTTCTCATGGTGTACCATGAAATATCCAACCTGTCACTTGTATTTTCTTGGTATAGCGAGAAAATTATTAAGTGACTCGTGGGTATTCGCAGCCGTTATTTGAACTCGTCACGCAACGCTTTTCGCGTTGCATGAAAAGCTAAATAACGGCTGCGAATTAGACTAAGAAGTTTTAAACCAAGTTCTGTTTTATAGCAAAGTTATCCAGACCCCTCCGACAATTTAGAGTAAACGAGAAAGGTGCAATGCAGTAATGACGTACGTATCAGGTCGAAACAGCTGTCCAGAGTTTACATTTTTGACTTTCAGTTTGGACTCTATCATGTCGTTGTCACGTTAAGTTTTTTTTTCCATTTCTACGTTGTGTCAGCCTTACAGTTCTTGTCTTTTTTTTTATTTTCGGCTGATTAGAGCTGTCGCCAGCACAAGCAGCATTTTCGTTCGCGGTCTAATTCTCTAGATGTTTTGATAGTATATAAGTTCCAGCTTCTATGTGCAAAAATAAAGTAGCACAAAAACTGTAGTTACTGGGGAAACTAGACCTTTTCCTGATCATATCGACTGTAACTCCAAAAATCTCATCTACATGGTACACTTTCGACATTGCAACAAACAATACATAGGCGAGACTAAAAGACGACTTAAATACACCTTATTCCAAAATGGCGGAAAATACATTATTCTTTTGTCTTCATGTTAATTGGCCTTCATGGCCTCGATCGCATTTGTAGAATTCAAAAGAATATTTGGCTTAAAACGAGGCCATAAGGGCCAATTAACATGAAGACAAAAGAATAATGTATTTTCCGCCATTTTGGAATAAGGTGTATACCGTTTTTAAATGAACACCGACGACCAGTAGACAGACCCACCCCCACCTCTAGACCTACCTGTACTATAGTTTCAGACCATTTTCTTTCCGACAATCATACACCTAACGACATAGAATTTATCCCACTAGAGGTCGTACATTCATCTCGTGACGCTATACGCAAAGCTAGGGAAGCGTATGTTATCGAAAGGGGTCAAACCCTTGAACCCAAGGGTATAAACAAACGGGAAGAAAAGTAACATGCTATACTAAGTATTTAGTTAATTATCGTTTATTGTTGCACCTTATCTTGCTAATTAGTACTCGTTTGTTTATCCGTTGGTTCTGTTTCAACTGTTACTTTTTGATTTGAAATCTTATCATCTTTTGTCTTGGTTGTTTAAATTGTAACGTTTTATTTTTAGTTATTCATTCCCTGAATAAGTCAGGCCGTGCCTGACGAAATAGTAGAAATATAATGGTTCAATCCAACCGTACGGTCAGCCTTTCTGTTTTTTTTTCAGTTGCTTGTATTTCTTCATCTTGCTGATCAGATCCACCAGGATCCGGTTCCTTTGTTTTGTCCGTTGGCCCTTTCTAAAGTTTAAAAATAAAGTGTTGTTTTGAGCAAGGCTGTCCTAAACTGAAAACGAAAGGGTAAAAGGGTACGCGACATTTCTCTTGAAATGTGTTGCAATATTGTGAAAAGCGCTAGCAGCTTAGGCGTAGGACACAAAGACTCTTTTCACGCTCCAAGATCAGAATTTTCGAACGCGCCACAAGAAGGACTTTAATACGCATGCGTGCGTGGTAGTTTCGGGATTTTATAAAGATTTTATTACATTACAAAGGCATAAAGGAAGAAATGTCGCGCTACTTTTTCTCGTGTTGCCTTCGATGAAAGTTCGCAAAAGTTTATATCCTTTCAGACTCGGATGCCTACTCTTCGATATCATTTTTTTTGGAAAAATATGTCAATGAATTTCTTTTTTACTGCTGAAAGTATAAAATTTCATGATTTTTGGGAAACCACCAGATAAATTCTGCATTTTTTTAAATTAAACTATTTGCCGACGCAGTTCTCACAAGAATGCCAAATTTGAAGATATTTCACCGAAGGTAACTCGATAAATTACTGCAAACAGGTGGCAAATAGAAAAACTTGGTTATTTTTATCACCTCAGTCTTTGACGCACATGTATGACCAAAAAGGAAACCCTTGGTTTGTTGTTAATATTCACTGTGAATGCCGGGAACACACATATAAAATACTGGTTCTGGCCCAAAAAATAAACATGATATCAAACAAAGCTGTTTTAACAAGAAACTCGGCTCCCAAGCTCACCTCGTTTCTTGTTAAAACAGCTTTGTTTGATATCATGATTTTTTGGGCCAGAACTTCAGTATTTTATATGTGTGTGGCTCGAAATGAAATTACCAACTTCACTGGCCCAGAATTTAAGCAAGGAAGTAAACAAGAGCGTGACCCGAAACCGAGCGAGCGGATGCGCCACAAAAATATTTCCCTGTTGAAGAAATGCCTGCACTTGTTTATACAAAGTGGTCCAGAATTATTTTCCATTTGAACAATTATCTGCACTAGTATATACGCCGAGATTGGTAGAGGTAGAAACGGACCTATTGATCAAAGCAAGAAAAAACCAAAAATAAAAAGAGACAAAGTAAGGGGAGCCGATTGGGGATTATTTCCCTCACACTATAAACAAGAAAATTATCCATTACTTTTATCAGAAGACGTTATTGCAGAAATGAAACAAATGAGCCCGCAAAATTTAATGAATATTCTTTTGCCTAATAATGTAAACAGGGACATTAGTTCGCAATTTAGAAAGAAACGCAACACTGTTTCGGCCGAAAATATGGTTAGTGGGACAAATAAATGCCAACTTACCGATTCCATACAAAAACTTCCTCCGGAACTTCGAGAAGAAATCTACAAAGAGTTTATTAAAATAAAACTCAGACAGCGATCCGCTCTTGGTTGGGAGAAGGTGAATGCGGCCATTGCCGAAGCTCCCTTTTGCCAACACAATGAACAAATTGTAAAGGTCTTGTTTTGCCATAAATGTCGTTATTGCAGGCGAAATGGTCTCTGTAATATGTGCAGCAAAAATGGAGTCGAACACTTTATCGGTTATCTGTATGATGAAGATGACTACGATGAAGTCTTCAAGAAATCTTATTACACGAGTTGGTGCGGAACCGTTGCGTGATATTTTCTGAGAAGAAGACCGGAAACCAATATTTATATTTCCCAGGCCCCTATATTGAGCGAAGTTAACTGACTAAGCGAGACTGTTTAATTTTTTTCTGCCTCCCGCATAGCTTGCACGACTTGATATGTTATCTGTCTGACCTCATTCTGCCAAACGGGTGTAGAAAGTTCGTTTATAGCATACATAAGAGCATGAAATACTAAAATCATTTTGCGTGTCTTCCCGTGTAATTATATTTTAGAAAGTTCTTGAACTTTACATGTTTACATAATTTTACTAACGTCTAATATAAAGCTGACAGGTCTTAATTTGTTTTTAAGATCTTTTATCTTAAATAAGCAAAGCAGAACGAAAGAACAATAGATTTAATTGGTTTCTTTTGTTCTGAAAATTTTTTTTGGGCTACGCTGAATTTTAGCCCAAAAGAATGTGAAAAACAAAAGATTTTCGTGGGTGGTAAAACCACAGAATGAGAATTGATTGACAGCGCACGCGCGGGTATTGTTTTGATTTCAAAGCATTGACGTCACGGCTCGCTTAATAACCAAACAGCATACAAATTTGAGCTGTTTACATATATTAACCAAGCCAAGCGATGCATCACGGAATATTTATCTGCTAAACAAGATCTAAAGAAAGACGGACCGTCAAAATTTACACCATTTTCACTATATTTCTTTTACTTCGGGAGTCGTAAACGTCCGTTGTCTCCTGATGACAGCTAGGCGTTCTGACGAGATCTGAAATTGATCGAAACGACACCAGATTGTAGCAAGTAAACAAATAGAGGTATGATTAAATAATTATGCTATATTTTGAAACAGAAATCATTGTTTTATGAAGTGGAATAATGTTCTCTTGGACTGAAATTTTATTTCGAGATATCAGCCTCGCTGCCAAGAATCTTTTTTTGAATTCGAAAACGTTCCTGTTTTTTTGCATCTTTTATCAATTGTCGATGTCAGGGCTGCTCTGTTTCTGTTTGTCCTTGGGAAGTGTACCTTTTCGAAGAATCTCCTTCTGTATTCGATAGCTATCTTTTTCATCAAGGATGCTTTGAAACTCAGAATCGCTTATTTTACCGTCAATAAGTGGTTTTTACAGTATGCGGTTGACAGTATCGCATTTTGACAAAGCAAGTGTCATGATTTTGCAGTGTTTGATAAGTTTGGGCTCTAGCTTTTTGTAAAAACCCGGTTAGCTCAGCAGCTGTTAGCCCAAAGAAAGATGCGACACAGCCAATGGGGATCGTGGCAGGAGCCCCTATTACTGAAAATGCAGCTGCTACGCCACCTGCGGAAAGAAAACCACTAATACCGCCAGCAGAAAAGCTAGTGTAGTTGATAATGGTTTTTGTGCGCTTGTATTTTTTTGCAACAAGCCGATAATGCGAAACTTCGTCACTTAAATATTTTAAAACTTCGTTTGCTTTCTGCATACGAAAATTGTTATCTGGTTGAGTTGGTAGAACTGGATAGAGTGTTGTCTGAGTTTCTGTTTGTTCATAAGCTGGTGCAGTTGGTAATACGTTGGATGAAATGGTTATATTTACAAAATTATTTTTTGTTTAATTTATTTCAATTAGAAACTGAAGAGGTTCCTGATTGAAGTTGAAAAAGTCATTATTTTCTTCTCTGACTGATATTGTCATATTTGTGATATGTTTATCAGCAGAAACTTCGCGTAAGACATGTTCTGGGCCACTTTGATAAAAAACTTTTTGATATGGTTTTCCCTATGTCAAAAGTTTGTAAAACAGTAGAAGGTTTTCCATTAAACAGATTCTGTTCTTTGTCAACTAAATCGCAATGTATGAAATAAGTCGTGGGTGACATCATACGTTTGACATATCTTATCCATTGTAAATCTTGATCAATGCCAAGCAGTTCAGATAAGTTCTTATCGAACTTTATTTTATCATTTAATGGATCCACTTTTTGTATAAGCATCTGACTGACAGGAGTATTGATTTGTGTTCTTAATTTGTCACCATATTTTTTTAAAGCGTTTTCAATTGTTTTTTACCATTTCTTCGATCGTGTAATTACCTGGCAAAATGGATTCAGATTTTTCAAGGTTTTTGTTAGTGTAGAAGATTTTACCACCTTCCTTTAAGTTAAACCACGAATTGTAGAGTGAGCATGAAAGCAGCCGGATATAGCTTGGTTTTTGAATAGGCTGGTCAAAATAGACCGTGTGTAGATTTTCTGTTGTAGTTAGTGTTAGAATAACCATTTTATAATTAGAGAAAAATATTTTGTTTAAATATGAAACAAGTCTGCGCTTCTTAAATGGATTCAGACACCACAAGCTGACAGCATTGCCAAATTAGCAGAAAAAAAAGCTTGGAAGACTTTTCTTGCAAAATACCCGAATGCTGATAAATCAAAGTTTGAGCCACAAATCGATTTCGCCAGAGACCACACAGCAACCTCAGAAATTTATTTCAAAGCAGGGCCAGGCCATTTGATAAACGTTTTTGGTTCAGACAGCAAATATTGGAGCCCGGAAATGAAAAGTGCGCTGGGTGTTGACCAATCATCAGAAGGGTTTCCACAACAACTTACACCAAGTGGTTTAAAAGGAGACTCTTTGCCGATTCCTGCTGTTGGCTTTCACGATGCCGCCCCGAGTTTGAAAAAAATATTTAATGACCAACTGAATATTCACGTAACACCGGACCAGTATTTCACAACAAAGTTCAGAGAGATATTTCAAAAAACCAAACTCACCCACCATTCAGGGAAAGAGTCCAAAACATGGCTAGCCGGCCCAAATATTAAATATTGGCCACAGCAGCTGAATTTTGCTGTGTGGTGCGCGACAACGGGCTGTGGTATCAGTCGCGAAATTTTCGATGACAACTCTGCTTTCCCTTTGCCACCGAATGTGCGAGCTTTTTACAAGTTCCATATATATTTTACTGTCAGGCGAATATTGTTTCAGATGGGAGGAATACAAAGCATAAGCGCTTTGCCTAGCGACCCTACTTTTCACCAGTTTAACAACAAATACGACGTGGCTTCATACAAAAGAATATGCAATGAGTTCGGAGTCGACCCTTCTAGCGATTTTCGTTTTGAAACAGGCGAAAACCACGGCCTGGGAAGCGTTTACGTCTATGCCTCATACATTGGACCAGCTAAAGAAGAGGGAGACATTTACCCTGGTGGCGCAAAAAAATTTTCTGACGAAGGCGGTAAAGGCAAAGATGGTAACTTGATTTATTATATCGAGCCGGATGACGCTGCCTACGGACAGGCAGACTGGTTTTGTCCCAATGTAGCAGAAGGTCTGACCCAGGCGGGTTTGGCGCGAATAAACCAGTCGATAGAGGCGTTCGTTTACTGTGTTTTGGGTTCACAGGTGAATGTTAGAAGCAGCATACTTGGGTCAGGAGGGCGCGCAAAGGAAGCGCAAAGTGAGTTCCTTGTGCTAGTGGAAGACTCAATAAGGCAACCGGATCTGGCAAAGTCAGTTCAAAGGTACCAACTTGCTGTAGACGAGGCAAAGGTGAGGCTTAACCTTGCTGTGTGTCCGGGGGCCTGACTGATGCCTGCGCGGATGGTAATAAATTCGCGAAGTGTTATTGGTTACAACAACCAGCTCAAACAAGCTATGCCAGGTATGAAGCTCGGGGTTAACGACGAAGTGAATACGAGCACAAAAAAAGCAGGGCTTAAGCTAATGGCAGGAGGGCCATCAAAGATAAACCCACCAAACAGCCACCCCTCAAACCCGATACACAAGGAAGCAACGCAAGAAAAGGGGCCCACGCCTGAAGAGAAAAAGAGACCCGCAACTGAAGAGCAAACACCTGATGAGCCAATAACAAATGCAAAAAGCACTGAAACACACGAAAATAATAAAGCAGCTGTTGCTGTTGCCGCCATAGGGGCTGCGGCTTTCATTTACTTTATGAGCTAACGCCGCTTCTTTATGTATTTTTCGACAAGAAAGGCAACCACAGCCAAAATGAGCAGCCAGGTGTGCTCAGCAAGAAAGCCGATAGCTTGACCGGCGGCTTTGAAAAGAAAGCTCACAATTGACCCAATAAGACCTGGCAGAGCTGATGCAACCTTTGAGCCAATATCTTTCAGACCTTTTCCCAACGCTTTACCGGTGGCTCTCAAAGCGTTTGTAATAGCCCCAATGACAGCACCAATTGTGACCCCGGCAGCAAGAACGATAGCTGTAACGGTCACACCATATTTTTTGAATATCTCCTTTACCCTATCACGAAGTGGAAGCGCTCTTTCTCTTTCATCAATCTGCGTTCTTAAACGAGCAAGCTCCTCTTGTCTTTCCGCCACTCTTCCTTCGGCGGCTTGTTTATCAGAAGGTGAGGCGTCTTCATTGTCGATAACTGCCTGATCTTCCTCGTTTTGGCGCTGCAGCTCGGCTTCTTGCTCTTTCAGCTCATCCAACGTTCTTGTGTCGTTGAGCCTCGCTTCCATTGTGTTTCTTTCGCTCTCTTTGGCTGCCAGGCTTTCTCTAAGTTGATCGACCCTGGTTTGTTCTTTGGCTTTGGTTTTTGCTTGTTTCTCGAGAGCAGCCACCTCTTTTTTTGCATTTTCAAAATCCTTTTGATAATTCTTTTTCAGTTGCTGCAGTTTTCGCAGTTCTGATTCACTTTCAACGTTTGACCCCAGTTGATCAATACTGGCTTGAGTTCGATCGATTCTGGTTCTCAGATCTTGCACTTCTTGGGCGGCTTTTTCTCTTTCAGAGGCGAGTTTTTCTGCATCTCTGAGTTGTTTTTCAGCTTCTCTTAATCTCAGCCGGTTTTCTCTTATTTCTTCATTGTCTTGAGCAATCAGAGATTCAGCTTCTGGACCAAGGGATGTTTTGAATTTGTCTGTGAATTTTTTGAGAAGACCTTTCCCATCTTTTCTGAAAATGTCAGTCTCGCCACCTTTTGTTCCAAATGAAACTATTGTAGTGTCATTGCCAGGCTTTTTGCTGAAACCGATTGGGCCTAATTTCCCGAAGTCAACTCTTGGAAACCTCCTTTTAATAAAATCTCTTGCTCTTTCAAGATAAGCTGGTTTTTCATCTTGATCAATAAAGCCCGTCAACAAAGGGGTTTCATCAAATGATGTTTCTGGAAGTCCGCTCTGTTCGTGCTGCATAGTTTGCATTTCATGTTGTTCACCACCATGGTAGGGGGTGGAAACCGTGCCAGGCTGAAATGGCTGGGTTCTGTTGGCCTCTTGTTCATCATCATCATCATCATCATCGTGGTCAAGTCTGTGGTCAAGATCTGGTTGGTCCATACCAAATTCGCCACCTTCTGCCATCGCGTGATTTTATATTTACAATTGAAATTTTAATTGAACATTTTTATATTTCTTACAATAATGGACGATGTACAAGAAAACCTTCGACCAACACACAGTGAAAAAACTCTCGGCGCTCTAAAAGCGGAGCGCGCGGTGAAACGCATCACTTTCGAGCGCACAGAAGCCAATCCGCAGGAAACGCTTTATGTTTCGGTGCCTAAGCTAAATGAAAACGAGGTCATTGTTCCCGGCTCACTTGCGCTGCGCTTCAACATCGATTTGAGCGGAGGACATGCCAACAACTTTCTTGTCGACAATGTTGGTCGGGCGCTAGTTGACAAACTTGTTGTGAAGTACTCTGGCACCATACTGCAGGACACAGTTGGTTACGACATTTACAAGATATTCGAGGACCTCTTCCTTTCGCAGGAGGAGCGCGACAACATGCTGCAAGATGGAATCCAGAGTGAGGATCTCAACAAAATTCGCTCAAACGCGGGTGATAAGAAGACCTCAGGCGTCGATGCAGAGAAAAAACTGAACGGGATTTACGGAACCAAATACAGGATCCGCCTTGACCACCAGATTTTAAACGACCACGGGACCTTTTATCCGCAGGCTCTATTCAACGATCTAGTGTTCGAACTGACACTTGCGCCAGCCTCTCAGGTTGTCAGAGGCTCCGATCCAACAAAACTGAAATACAAGCTGACAAACATCCAGCTGGAGTACGAGATGATAAGAAGCAAAACACTGGCAGATGAAGCCCTCAGCGCGTACTCAAGTGGAAAAGAATTTGCATATGACCACATTCAGCGTGACGAAGTGGTTATGTTTGCCAAAGGCACAGACACAGGGCTGAATCTCAGAGTTAACCCGCAGAGAAGGTCCCTCAAAGGCATCTTGCTACTTTTTGTCGAGCCCTATGTTGCTGGCGCAAGGCAGGCAGAAACTTACTTAAACCCAGACCTGACGAAAGTCAGTGTCACAGTAAACGGCTCGCCCAACAGGCCGTACAACAACGGCCTTGAAGGAATTGATGTCTGGGAGGAGGTCAAACGCTTCTTTCTCAAAGCTGAAAACAAAACACAGCACATGAATGCAACAAAGTTTTATACAGAAAACAAGTTCGGGCTTATGATCGATCTGCGTTCCATGGCTGACCACTCGATGCACGGAAGTGGCACGCGACTTGTAAACACAAAGGATGGGGTACAGCTGGAGCTCGAGAGGAATGCAAGTGGCTCTGGCAATGTGAACTGCCACATTTACGTAATCAGCGACGCGCAGATGAATATATTAGGAAGGCAATTAGAATCTGTGCAGTACTAATAGAAATGGATCCGAGCAAGATACCCTTCAACGCTCTGATTGTAGGCCCGACAAATTCAGGCAAATCTAGGTTTGTGGTGGACCAGATCTACGGCCCTTTCCGCGGCAAGTTCGACTACATTGTGCTTATCTGCCCAACATTCGCGCACAACAAGACCTACCACCGAATTGGTGAAAATGACCCAAGAATGTTTGTGATAATATGCAAGCAGCACGAGGTGGAAATGTTTTTTAAGGTCGTGAGCTGGCTGTTTGAGGGCACCAACACGCTCATAATACTCGATGACTGTGCAGCCTCCAAAGATGTGAAAGGGCGCACAGGCCAGCTGGTGAATCTTGGCTTTTCCGCTCGACATATCGGCATCAGCGTTTGGGTGCTGACCCAGAAGATAACCAGCATCACACCTTCCTTCCGGGAGAACGTGGCGGCTATCGTTCTATTTTGCACTCCCTCGGCCAAAACCACGAAGGCAATCTTTGATGATTACGCCGGCGAACTCTCCCACGATGAGTACAAAGATCTGATTTCAAAGCTGAAAGAGCGGAAGTTCTCTTATCTCGTGTTCTCGCTTCGCTACCCCTACGGTATTCATTTTGAATTAAAAAAATAAAAGTTGTATATAGTGGCAATGAGTGAACAAGAGTTGTGCGCAGAACTTACGAACTTTAACCTGGACCTACTGGAAGCCGAGCCGTCAAGCGGGCCAGCTGGTAGTATTTTGCCAGACTTAACAAGTTTAACCGTCCCCGGACCTGACATTCCTGCTCTTCGTGAGCAGCTGAACGTGCTTGTATCTACAGGCAAAGCCAAAGAGGCCATCGGAGTGCAGTTAACACATGAACAGGTAAAGCGCCTGAGCGACAAAGATGTTGAGAAATACATCAAAAGGTACGAGACCTACGTGGGCTCCAAGACAACAGAAAGTTTGATCGACAGCTGCATTTTTCTTGTAACCAAAGCGATCGGAATGGCCGTTGACATCAAAGACATCGACGCTTATCAAAAAGAACTCAGAAACGACTACATCATCAGCCAAGAGCTCTCCAATCTGGCCGGCAACCTTGCTTTTAAGTTCGGCCGTTTTCTTGCTCTGGCCAACGCGGCGCTGATCACAACAAAACACATTGATTTTAACTCACATTTGGATAGAAGTGTTCTGAGTAATTGCATAACAATTTCATTTGCTTAACATATACGCTTCGTTTCAAAATGTCAACCGAGCAATTCGAGAGTGCAAATTCGCAGGGCGAGACCCAGACAGCACATTCGCAGGTCGATATCACACAGCAAGCAACAACTCCAACTCCAACTTCAACACCGCAGCGTGCAAAAAATCCCAAGCGTGTGGCTGCTGGCAAATTGGTCGCTGAAAGAACGCGGCGGGCTCGTGAACAACAGAAAAAAGCCGCAGCTGAGGCTGCTGTCATAATCGCAAACAACAATGCAAAAGCCGCCGCCCCGGCCCCTGAGCCAGCCCCGCCTATGGCAGACGAAACACCAAAGAGTACCGGAGAAAAAAATAGCAGTATCAGCACCACACAATGGCTTGCTGTTGCCAGTTTAGTCGTTTCACTGATCGGGATTTATTACAAACGCGAAGAGCTCAAGGCCGCATTCAGCAAAAAGACACCTGAGCCCACACGTGCTGAGCCACAACCTGTTCGCGCGACACAGCCCAAAGGTGTAAAACATTTGGATTGAATATTTACGAATTAATATTATACCTGCCTCCTATACCATGAAAAAAGTTGACGTTCCCCAAGTTCTTATCTCAACCGCGGCCATTTTTGGAATCGGACTGATATGGTACGACTTCAACGTGAAGGTTTTTAATACAGTCCGCGATCTTTTGAATGCCACATTATATAACCCGGACGTAGAAGAGACAGATTAATTTTTATTTAAACTTTTGTATGTTTCCATTTCTATACTTGCAAAATAATGTCAGACAACAAGCTTGTTAAAACCATTATGGATGCTGCTACTATCACTGGTTTGGCCGCCGGCATCGGCTGGGTCGCAAAAAAGGTTGTAAAAGAGAATTTTACTTCTGACCCCAGCAGCAGTGCGATGAACTACGTGAAGTTCACCGCCGTCATGGCGGGGAGCATTGCGCTCAAACAGTACCTCGAGGACCAAAAAATCCTTCCCACCAGCGTCTGAAATTAATGTTTTGAAAAAAACTCTGCTCTGATATATAACACAACGGCAAGTATCGCGATTATGGCTGGTGGGGCTGTGTTGAATGCTGCGGCTTTTATCGGTGGCAATTATCTTGCGAGGGTACTTGGCGGAGGTGACAAAGCTGCACTTGATGAAAAAGTACGACATGATAAAGCTCTCGAGGCGTATCAAGCGGCTTACGCCAAATACTCCCGTGACCGCACCAAACTTCTCGACTGGATTGCGACTAATACGCAAATAAAGGCGGTGGCCAAGCAGAACTTCACCAACACTGACTACGCCTTAAAACTGTACAACCAGGCGCACCCTGACAAACAAATGATACCCCCCAAAGAGCCCAAGTTCTCAGATTTCTATCAACCAAACCAGCAGCAGAAAAATGGTGAACTCATGATCGTGGGTGTCGGGACTCTTGCTCTGGGCTACGCTGCCTTCCGGTTCCTTTAAACTTTTTTACTCCTTACTTATATTACACGATGGATGCCAAACTCGCAAAGATATACTATAGCCCTGGGGGCTACTGGAAAGGTATTGCCGCGATAAAAAAATTATCCGAAGCCGCCAAGGTACCAGAAGAAACCGCAAAAAAGTGGCTGTTCAAGCAAGCACTCTGGCAGATCTTCCTCCCCGCACCGAAGCGCATTCCTCGGCCGAAATTCGACGTGCCTACACCCAATGCGGTCCACCAGGCGGACCTTCTTTTTCTGCCTCATGACAAACTGCCCCGCGGGCGCAAAGTTTTCAAATACGCACTCACCGTTGTCGACGTGGCCAGCCGATACAAAGAGGCTGAACCCTTGACCTCTAAAAACTCTGATGAAGTTGCCCTGGCTTTTAAGAAAATTTACAAGCGCGCGCCTCTGAAATGGCCTCAACTGCTGCAGGTTGACCCTGGGCGCGAATTCATGGGCGCTGTTACAAAAGAAATGGAAAATCACAAAACGTACATTCGGTGCGGGCGAGTTGACATTCACCGTGACCAGGCCATTAATGAACGTTTCAACCGCACCCTGGCTGAGCGCTTGTTCGGGTACCAGTACGCCGTTGAAATGCGCATGCCTGAGGGCCAGCGGTCCACTGCGTGGGTAAAAAGGCTTCCTGAAGTTGTGACCGCTCTGAACAAGGAGGTAACAAGCCTTACCTGCCAGAAACCTGCCGTTGCCATCAAAGAAAAAAATGTTTATGCAAAGCCATCTACACCTTATTTGAGGCCTGTTGGAGAAAGGGAAAAAAAGCTCCCCTCTTTTGTGAATGTTAGGTATTTGTACCAACCTGGCGAGCTTGAAGGTGGTGTGAAAAGAGCCACAGATCCAATCTGGTCTTTGAAAGTTTACAACATTGAACGATCTTTTACCAAACCGAATCAGCCCGTTCTCTACTATTTGCACGATGGGCCCAAGCGCGGCTTCGTGCGTGAAGAATTGCTGGTTGTGCCTCCAAACACACAATTACCCCCCGAGCAACAACTATAACATTTCTTTATTTCAGCATCTCTGTTAAAGCTTCTTCTATTTCTTTGATTTCAGCATTTGTTAATGAAGCTTCTATTTCTTTTATTTCTGCAGTATCGAATAAAGCTTCTATTTCTTCCATCCAGGTATTGTACCCGTAAGCCTTTGTATTTACCCCGTCGTCTGCTATCCAGCGCTTTGAATCAAACGGGGACAGCGAAATTTTGTTGACATGCATGCCGTAAATCTCATGCCCCTCGCTTCGAAGAATGTTCATTCCGTGCCACATCTGCTGCTTTCTGAAGAGCGTTTCCTTGTACTGCTCGTGCTTTATCAGTTTCTTGACAACGCTCTTTTTTACGCCTTTTGCTTTTCTGATGTTTTTTTCGTCTGCCTTCATGATAGAGTACATTTTCGGCTTCAGACAAACAACCTCTGATATGGGGATTCCGGCACACTCGTCTTTCATTTTTCCCAAGACCTTTTTGTTCGCGTTTGAGTGGAGTAGATGCTCCTTCGGGTAGTCGCTCGTGTCATAATGCTTTTCGTTTGCTTTAATGCCTTTGTAGACGTCGTCCGTTTTTATTTCAAGCAAAAGGCTGTCTGTGTCTCTGTACAGGAGCTCGCAGCTTTCGCCGTACTGCTTTTTCAGATGATTGTAGAAAAAGTCGTACATCAGGATCTTGCTGTTGTCAAGTATTGTCATCCCCGTGTAGACCGGCTTGTTTAGCAGCAGGCGACTTTTGTGCATGTCGATTCCAACCAGGTCGTTTGTAAATATTACATGCCTTGAGTACAAAGGGCTGGCAACCAATTTCCTTATTTTGTCTCTCTCATTGCTGCGCACTATTTTTATATCAACACGGTAGGGCAGGTTCTCCATGGTTTTGCCAAATACCGAGTTGTTCATCAGCTTGTAAAAGTTCTTTTCAAAGTCGTTCTTTGCCTGCTTCCTGAATTCCGTGTTCATCCGGATGTAAGGCTCCATCCAACACTCTTGTTCGAACTCCAGCACCCTTTTTACGCGCGTCAGTTTCAGTCCCTGCTTCAGATAAAACTGCAAGTTTTTGTAGTGGACCACGTAGTCTTTTTTGTCTTCAAGTGTCAGCAGCAGCTTATTGCTGTTTGGGAGTTTCAGGTCCAATTCTTTTATCAGATTCTTTTGGTATTCCGACATGCTTTCTTTTTTCACGACCTTTTTCTCTGGCACCAACGGGTAGCTGTTGTGTTCTTTATGCAGCTCCGCTGGGTACTCCAAATCAACCTCCAGGATCCAGCCTTTCTTTGCGTTTTCTTTTTTGTTCAGGATTTCCTCCTCCGTCGGCATCACGCGTTTCCATTTAAAATCACTTTTGGGTAGCGGCTTACTCATTGCCCAGCCGTACAGGTTGTTTGCGTCCAGATACATTATGTAACTGTTCGGTTTGCTTTCGTCATAGTCCGGTACCAAAGGGTTGTTTGCCTTTGCGTATCTTTTGCTTACCATCGAGTTTCCTCCCCGTATCCCCATTTCCACAAAGAGATGCATTTCAAGGTCTGTAAACAACTCAAGCTCGACACCCGTCTTTTTTAGAAGTGCGTCCCACGATAGGCCTGGTGATGTGAAATAGTGCGCCGGATCAAGACCGTACTGCTCCAAACACAATTTACGGAAATTTTCAAATACATCTGCCAAAATTAAGAGCTACATCCGTTTTCACATAAAGGTCGTGGTAGTCTCCCAATGTTTTGCATTCGAAAGTCTCCCAGACTGTCCTCGCGTGAGCGTACTCATCTTCTGTAATGTGCTCGTCGTTGAGCTTGCTGTAGAAGCTTTCTTTTTTAGGAAGACTTGTTTCGTTGAACCTCTCCCATGAATCCATGTACTCATAAGGGTAAATACCCTTTTTGTATAGCAAATCACTGCCCTTTGAAACTGTTTATGTCATTTTTAATGCCTCCTTCGGCGTTGCTTTTACCAGCGAGTCCAAGCTTCCTTGCAAAAAGTTCAAGCTGTCTATGAAACGCAGACCTCCGACTGAAAATGTGATATATTTCTCCATGTTGTTGGCTACGCATTTCACTTCTTTCTGCAAATTTGACATCGCTTGCATTAAATGGTGCGCGTCGTAGCCTTTCAGGTTGTGAAATACAACTGGTATCTGGTCCGTCTTTATTCTCAGTTTAAGGTTACAGTCGTTGTGCACCGCTCCTCGGTACTTACCCGTTAAGTGGCATTGATCTTTTACCGCGTCTCTGTAGTTTTTCTGTAGTAAAGGTTTTTCACATAAATAACAGTCGGTTTTCTCTTTTGCTTTCCACTTGTCCCCCTCCGCCGGTTTTTTTAGTATTATAATTTCAAATTCAGCTTCTTCTGTTTCAACACATCCCACTTCTTTTAATGCTTCCCTTTGTTTTTTTTTTTGCTCGTTGAAAAAGCACTTTTTGTGATATTGCCCCTGGTATTTTTCTTTTTTTGATATAAGACCTTTAGTGTAAACCGGCAATGAATCCCAATAGTTTTCTTTTACCAGTTTCTTTTCACAAATATAACAGTTCTCCGCATTGAAGTCTTCCCAATTCTGTTTGAAGTCTTCCCAATTCTCTTGTGTCATTGTTACAGGTTTCGGTTTGGCTAGTCTTTCTCTTATTTTTTCCTTTTCCTGCATTACGTTTTCCAGAAATGACTTTACCGCTTCTTCACCCCTGTAAACTTTTGATCCTGTAACTTCTCCATCGCTTCTCACCACAATGTACGAATAACCGCACGCTTCATGCCACTCGGTCTTTTCTGTGTAACTTTTGTATTTTTTATCCGGGTCGCGCTCACAGCCGGGCATCTTTTTTACCAGTGCCTCAAAGTCCGCATATATCACGTAGGGCGCCTTTATCTGTTTGTGGTAATTTTGAAAAGCGAGTATGTTTTCCCCCTCTTCCGGCATATCTATTTTTGTTGGCCTATCGTTCACTCCGTTGCAGTACTTTTTGTGGTCCACCAGCAAGTGCGCTCTTGTGAAACGAGTTAAGCACATCATGCAGTAGAAAGTTTTATTGTTTATTGCCTTATCGAACAGCAAAGCGCTTTCCCTTTTTACCCAACAGTAATGCTGTATCACCCCTGACTCAATCAACATCAGGTTTATTCTCGGTACGTTCGGTTCTTTTGTGCTTATCCTGTGTACGATTACTGTGTCTTTTTCCCATCCGAACACGTTTATTGCCAGGTTTGGGTTTTGTTTTTCAAGCTTGTCGATTTGTTTTATCGGTGTGGGAAAGTCAATTCCATTGTGGTTTATGCCATCGTTGACCGGATATCTGCTTGGTCTTTGTGCGTGCCTTCCATCTTTTGGAGGAAATAATGCTGCTCTGAGTGCCCACTTCAGGCATTGGTTGTCTTTGTTTTTCACGTTTATTATTGCCTTCTTTTTTGCCAGATCGGCTGGAAGTGGCAAATAGGTTCCTCCGCGCAGTGGCTGATATTTTGCGACATTCACGTATGCAGTCTCTATCCTTTCAACTTCCCATCCTGATCCTTGCAATGACCAGTTTTCTATTTCTCCCTTTATTCTTCCCATGAATTCTTCATACATTTGTTTTATCATTTCTTTGTTATCCCTGTTAAAAACGTGAGGCTGGTCCTCTTTAAAATAGTGCGTCATTTCTTCCGTTTTGTCGTTTCTTTCTATTTCAAAATTTACTTTTAGCCCGAAGCTCACCTTTACGCTTCCCAACTTACGAATTTCAATTAGAAGTTCAACTGAGCAATTTTTCTTTTACAATGTTTAGTAATAGGAATCGTTTTTCCCTATAAAATTTAGCTACAATGCAACTGTTAGCGTGTTATTTATTTAATGTACGTACTCCAATTTGACCAAAAAAAGCACCAAAAAAATCGCTGTTTTGATCTTTGTTGAGGACTGTACCAACTTGCAACCGCCCCAAGTTGCATTGTTTGACTGTGAATTTGCATAAAGCAAAATATTCACCCAAAATAGGCATTAAGTGGGGGCCTAACAATGTCATGATTACGATAGACTTGACCTGTGCGTCATTTCCAGGGCCGTAAGCAGGATTTTGCTTGGGTAGGCGCAAGCGCCGGAATTGTGAGCGTCTAGGGGGGATCCGGTGTTGAAGTCCACATGCCCACAACTACCCGTGATACTCAGACTACATTTACCGTAATCAGACCACCAATGGCATCAACTATTATATCACCTTTTAAAGTTTTTCCTATGAAATGTCGCACAGAACATTACAGACGACGTACACTACGCAGAGGCCAATTGTACTGTTTACCACTGATTTTTTACAGCATGCTGGTGAGATGTTGGATGTTTTGCTGAAGATCGTAAAATCAAGTGATTGTAAAACAAAACGAATTTATTTGTTAGGCATGCACTTCAGTGTCACAAATGAGATGTCTACTCATCTAAGCATTTTTCTGATATTTGTAAACTGAACAACAATAGCTGGTAACCGCAAGCGTTGCATATCGGCTAATTATCCCCCCCCCCCCCCCCCCCCCCCCCTTACCGGCGCGATTATTTATTTTCGTAGCTCAAAAACCGAGCAATAAGTGGACTAATAACTTCAGTCGCAATAACTTTTCTTGGGGTTTCTAAGGCACAAATCTGCTTCAAGGTTATAGGCCAGCAGCGGTTATACAAATATTGACCTGTCTGGAAGATAAACATTTTTATGGTAATACAAAACACGGTTGTTGTGCCACTATCATAGTCTTTAATAGGTTTGATTAGGCGTTTGTGATACACAAATTTATATAAGCGTTTTTTTTTTCTTAATTTATGTATAAGTCACAAGGAGGCATAAATATAAAGCAGACCAAAGCTAGTCAATACGTTGACATATGAAACGCCCCAAACCGCCCGGGACGAGTGTAGGCCTTTGAAGATTTCTTTCCAATCAGTGGCGGATCCAGGGGAGGGGCCCGGGGGGGGGGGGGGGGGGGGGGGGGCAGGGCATAGCGCACTTTCTTTGAAGTGCCGGAATTATCTTCGCAGAATTCAACATTCATAGTCAAGCCTTCAAAAGCGCAGAAAAGGTCCTTTGTATTCCCTTTATATTTCCTTTGTTCGAAAAGCTCCAGGTGTCATTGTGTTAGTAAATGTTTCTTGAAGTGGCGAATCATAAGCAAAAGCGAGTGCTTCTAAACTATGCTGTAGTAGATTCTTATATTAACTCGACCCTTGCTTGGGTACGAAGTCTGACCAAAAGGATTGGTTATAAAAAATAACACAGACAGTGATTCTCGTGACTGAAACATATATTTTGTTTATCTATCAGTATGAACTATGCCGCATTTGGTGAAAATGGTGCTTTTTTGCAAATCAGACGTTCGAGTTAACGAATATTTCAATACAGTTCTAAACAAAGATCAAAACACCGATTTCTTTTTGTGCTTTTATTGGTCAAATTGGAGTACATTAAATAAATAGTACGAAATTGCTTACACCAGGAGCGTCCCGATGACAGTTGCATCAAATGCATAGCACAATTGAATAGGGAAAAACGCCTCCTTTTATACTAATGACTTTTAAATAAAATATGCTCACCTGAACTTCTACCTAAGTCCACTTGTGTCTTATGTTTGGTTTTGTTTGGAGGAGTAGAAATCGAGGCGAATCCAAACAGAGAGGGGCTCAAATTATAACCAGCCCGACAATAATGCTAACATTACAAATAAAACGGTCCCACAAACACAGGGTGGGTCACAGACCTGTTTGCATTGAAACTCGTGAAATGGATAACAACCTGAACGTTTGCAAGGTCGCCAGTCGCAGTCGGCTGTTAGTTCTCTTCTAGTGCTATTTGACAGATGGCCATACCTGTTACTCTATCTTCAATTAAATCAAAATAGTCTGGTCTGCATAAATTAGCCGCATCTCATTGATTGCTGAACTTCGAGATCGCCATCCCAGCTTGCCACTCACACCAAGACCTAGTAAGTGAGCTTGCAAGAATCTAGTGGCAGAATAGTTGTAAACGAACAATTTATATCATAAGAAATCCAGAGCCATCTGACAATTTGGAATACAGGAGAAAGAAGGGAAGGCCGAGAAATGAAATCATTGTAAAAACCAAGTATTGATTTGTTACAAGAAATTGATATTGAAATACAATATTTCGGCTCTATTTCAGAGTCATATTAAGAATCTCAAGCCTAGCATTAATGAAGGACTCAAAGCCTCCAGAGAGTTAGAACTATTTTCTCTGATTCCCAATATTTCTATACTTTATTACGTAACTTAAACACGCCTCAGATATTTAAGTTCCCTTTGTAAAATTAACGTCACAAGACTATGACTCTGAAATAGAGCAGAAATATTGTATTTTAACATCAATTTCTTGTAATAAACCAAAACTTGCTTTTTAAAATGATTTCAATTGTCGGCCCCACTTTCTTTCTCATATCATAAGAGTGCTGCGAATCACTGTAACTTGAGAGTCCAGAATGAAACATGATAACATCTGAAAGTCCCGAGTCGTCGGAAGAAACGATATCGCAAGGTCTCCTATTTACTTAGAACCTTGGATCATTGCTTCTAAGACTGCCTTATATATAAGGTTTATTTTCACGCTTTTGAGACAAACCAAGCTAATTTGAATACACCATGAAAATCCAAACAGTACTTTCATAATACGACTGAATTTTCGCGGGAAATACACACTGAAATTCGTGTCAGTTCTGCAATATTTATTTATTTTAATTACATTATAATTTCGAAATTATTTTTATTAAACATATAAAGATTCTGCTGTTCCTAAACTGAATTAAAATACATCAATTTCATTCGAAATGCAATTTTGCCGATTTTATATAATATTTTAGTGTGAATTAATTTTGGCGGGAAAGTAGCCATAAGAGCGATTTAAGGACGTTTGCGCTAATTGTTTATGCGCATCCTTACTGCGCACGTAATTCCTGTCGCAACGCTACGCCACGTCATCCATCGAGCGCGCGCGCTGAGGAAACTTTCCAACCACACATAGGGTGAGTAGCCGTTGCGATAACTTCGCTTGCAGTTTGCCAGCTTAAATGGTCGGTGACCCCTACTTTTTTCTTAACAGATCACTTTTGTTAACGATTATCTACGTTTTGTGAGAAAATGAAAAAAATCTATCGATTAAAAGGTTGATTTTTTTTGCCCCACGCACGTTCGAATTCCGCTTTTTGATCTTTTCGTTTTGTCGTACGACGGGTTCAAATGCCTCTTCCAGGGCTAAATTTTGCATAAAAGATGGCAACACTTAAAATTATTTACGCAACAGACGCAATTTTTCAAAATATCACCAAGATCGTTTGCCTTCGTTTTCTCATCATCGATAATTCAAACTACAAACCTTGAAAGCCGTGCGAAATTACGTGCGCCAATTTTTCAAAATCAGGGTAGTTTTCTACAGACTTTATCTCTGAAACGAAGTCGGTGACCCCCACTTTTTTTTGTATTTCTGACACAAGTAACTCATTATCCGTCCTCAGTAAAAATTTAAGAAAAATCTATCGACTAGAAAATTTTCGCGCGAACGTCCTTAAGGCATTTTTGAACAAAATTCGCGGAAAGAGAGTTTATTGTGCCCATCAATAAATTCTTGTTTTTGATTAAGAAGGGTATAGACTGTTTAAAAATGGAATAAAATAAAAAATAAACTTCCGCACTTTTGAAAAAATAAAATTTGAAAAACCCCGAAATTCACTCTGTGGTAAGGTACAAGCTATCTACCCACATTAGAAAATTTGGCAAAAAAATTTAGTTTGACTGAAAATTTGTTTCGAGGAAGCCAAAACATTAACAACTAGTTAATTAACCTTGAGAAAAAAATATGTGCACTACATGCAAAAGGGAGATCGGTTTCTAGTACCGAGAAGTTGGCCTTTTTTATATGGATTTTTGGCACTTTCTGTGCCAAAATGTAGGGGGGTGGTCAATCTCAGGATTGAAAAGCCAAGAAATTATTTAATTACCACCAATCTTAATCTTAACTGATAGGTTTCAAATGCTGAAAAAATTAGGAAAATCGGCCGACCCCCATCTTTCGCCATTGCCTGGTTTTCTCTGACAATGACACTTAAATACTGACAGAGCTACAAAGTGTGCTGTGGAAAGTTTCGTCGAAAACGAATTTTGAGCATTCAGATCCAGCGGCTGACGGACACCCACCCCCTTCCCTCGACCACTCTCCCTTTAATGACACTTAGTCATGTTCCCAGCCTAGTCCAGTTCTGACCCTCACTCTGTCACGCAACACTATGGGAGAGAGGGTCCAGGGACAATTGTCTGCGCATGCCCGCGATAAACTCATCACACACGAAACCCCCCCCCCCCCCCCCAAAAAAAAAAAACAAAAAAACAAACAAACAAACAAACAAACAAACAAAACAAACAAACAGTTGTCTCAATAATACATTGAAGATCATGTTTGAATACACCAGAGATGACAAGATAAAAATATTCGATGAATCAGAATCGAAGAATTCTTTTTTAAAAGAATAGAACAGCATTTTTGTAACGGCATTTCTTTGATCGGCATACATTTAATAAAAACACGGTTATTTTGGCGCGTGTTGCCATTTACCGACGGCTGTTTATTATATTTTCTACAAATGCGATCGCGCATAAAATAAAACAATATGACATCTCACGATCAGTAAATAATTTCGCCCGTCCACTAACAATTATCACTTTTACTTATGGTGGAACTACCTTGTATTTACTCAGAATTCAAAATACAACGGGATTCAAATATTCCTACCTTCGAATTTATAATGAGGAATTTAGGGCCTCTTTATCATGAGCCACAGTCCAATTCGGTAAAAATATCGTAAAAACAAGTTAAAAGGGGACCGAAGATGGACAACTTTTGGTTAAACAATAGCACAGGTCAAAATGTAACTAAACTAGAACAATGAAGCGAAAAGGCACTAATGAACGACACAAAGATAAAGTAAATGAAGCTGAAATACAATTTTACAACAATGAGAAGCTACGTAACTGGATCACAAAAAATCCGACAAAAACCTGCAATGACAATAACTCAAGAAGGGAAGACAAAAAGGCGAATTTTTAAAACCAGTTTAAATGAAAGTATGTGATGCGTCTTAAGCAAATATTAAGGTTTTTGGAACTGTACTTACGTTTTAACCTGATCATGACAGCGAAAAGGTGCTTGCAAGGACAATTTGAACGGCCGCCATTTTGTCCGCCATATTAAAGGCGTGGTTGCAAAGCATGACGTCACTGCGCAATACAAGTCTGGAGCTCGGAAGACAAAAATTACAGTTGCATGTGCACTTCTGTGATGTTTTAAAAAACGCCCAGATACATATAAAGAAACAGAAGAAACAGAAGCTTTCATCGATTACCTCTAGCAAATGGACCTCAATGAATGGCTGGGGCGAATTAAAAGTGCGAAGTCGCCAAAACTACGTCATTGCCATGATTGTTCAGATCACATTTGAAGAGTGATTTCTGCCTCGAACTTTGGATCCGAAAAAAAAACATCAACAAGAGTTCGAGAAAGTTACTGCACCGACCATATTTCCGCGTTAAAGTAGTGTATGCAGATGGCTTGCAAGCGAATGTCAGAGAGGCGAAGCGAAGGTAAACTAAAAAGTGAAATCGGCATACATATTTTAGTCTGACAGCTGACAAATTATAGCTAGTTCCCGTCATGTCGCTCTCATCTCTTCTACTTGAAATAAACCTTTCTAATCTGATCATTTGATTGCTAGGATGCTAAGAGCTCCCAGTACATCTTAGCAAAATTAATATACCGGTAAGCAGGTTATTTTGCAGCCATTTGAGCCACGCACGCTTTCTCAAAATTATGCTCGTGACAACAACTCGTAACAAAAAAACACATCAAACAAGTTTCTTCTCACCGAAGCTAGGGCTGTTTGTTAGCTTTCAAATATAAATCATCTCCTGAATACATGTGGCTTTGATTTCCTGGCGTCGATCGGCAGCATAAACTTTCTCTATTCGCACTGCATAAATTATCGACATTGCATATAAGAACTACAAATCATGAATAAATTGACAGTGTTCAAGTGCAACACCGGAGGGAACATACCAAGTGTAATAAGTAGTCAGCCTGGTTGTTTGTTGAATACTGTTGGGGTCTGTTGCGGGTGTTCATTCCGCTTGACGGTAACATGAATGGTACAACTTCACCCACCCACCCACCCATAATGTGTTTCTTTTGCACTGCGACTCTTGTCGTGTCGTCGAATTTCCTCCCCAATCTTAATGCGATGCGATGATTGTTGCAGTGCAGAATAGGATACTTTCTTGTTCGCCTTCCAAGTTAACACAAATATCACTCTCGCCCAGACATATTTCACCTCGGTCTGAGGCAGATGACAGAGACACGAAGTTTTGATAATTTACGATATCATGCAAAAACTGAATCAATAATTGTTTTATTATACGTTTTCACTTTTTCTAGCGCCGGCGTAAAACTTCGTCAGAACATTGGCCAAAGCGCTTTTATCTTGTGGTTCCTCCAGGTTCTTCTCCCTCAAATAATCATTCAGAATTTTTACACTTGTTTTTGTTGTTCTCTTGGTGTTTTTAGAATCTTAATTCTCGATCAAAACTTTCAATTCCTCTTCGGAAAAAGAAGGCGAATCGCTCAGCCGTATTTTGAAAAGTTTGACAGCACTACACGGACAAGGGGCTTGGAAACTAGGCGGACTTTGAACTCGACATGCTTTAACAATTATTCCACGAGCGCGCGTTGGATATGAGATGGTAGATAGCCAACGGGGCGCGTAGCGCCGAGTTGGCTATAACGATCTCATTTCCAACAAGCGCGCGTGGAATAATTGTTTTATTAAAAACGCCCGAAAGAATGATATTGGATATTATCGCGATATTATCACTAATTAGACACATATTTCCTGACACTAGAATGGTTAGATGTCTATGATAGTGTAATGGCATAATTAACCGTTAAAAGTATAAAAGGAACAACTATACCAAGCCATGCTCATTGCCATTTCGATAGAAGACGTTTCTTAGTGCTCTCGCTATGTCTCAGATGTCTACTAATAAATCGCAAGTTCCTCCACCGCCTCCTGCGCCGCCTAAAGTTCCTGGTAGCTCTGGTTTCTTAGCCCAAAACATCTCAGGCCGACGTTGCTCCTTTTACTAGTCAACACGAGGTTCGGGGGTAGAAGCGGAATCATTGGACTTTCATGATTCATGATTCCTGTCTTGTTTTACCCCAATGATTCGTGATTCATTTAAAAATTTCATTCGATATTCTTGTCATTGTTTTCATTCAGTTTTGAAAAAAAACTTCACTGTGTATAACATATGTAATCACAGTCAAGTTGTTACGTAAGGGATAGAGATTTGAATCACGTTTTCAGTGTTTTCCTGTAGGGGTGTCTGGGGGCTTGGGGGCATGCTCCCCCAGAAAATTTTGAAAATCAGACGCTTGGAAATGCTATTTTCGGCCATTTCTGTGATATAACTCTTAAGAAGTTTCGTAGTTTAATGCATTCTATATTCATACGCCTCCAATATCGATGGAAAAATTCATTTGTTATTCACGATTCTTTTAGCCATCTCTCGTTATTCATGATTCCCAAGTTTTAAACACGAAGATTCATGATTCCTACCAATTTTACGAGCGCTGTCGTGGCCGTTTCGTTCACGTTTTAGCTTTCCTCCATTATTGCGCGTTTTTATTTCATGTGCAACGTGCTTGCTTTATTCTTGCGTTTTTGTATCTTGCCACTGATTTTGTTATATCTTATTGCCATGCAGTTTTGTTTTACCCAGCCTCGTTTCGTTTGTTCCCTATATTTTTAGTTTTTGGTTTGTAAATTTGCACGTGTTTACAATTTTGCATTAATTAGCTCAATTCCCACTTGTTTTGCCCTTTGTTACATTTTTTTTTTTCATGCACGGGTCCTATTGTATTTACAGCGGTCTTACCCAATCGAGTATAAAAGGAACAACCATACCAAGCTATTTACCGAGACGCGAAGCGGCGAGGTAAATAGAGGGTGCTAATGGGGGTACCTAATTCAGTTAACAACTAATTTTTCGACCAATTGTCAGTTAACTACTACTTTAAGTTAGCTATTTATTTTCATTTTCTTAAAGCGAAAATTACTGTGCCATAACCCAAAGCTCCTTTACTTCACCACGTCAATCGGTTTTGGGGAGTAAACCTTACTAGAATCGAGGTATAAATTACATGAATTTGCACATGTTGCAAAACGTCCACCAACAGTGTGAGTTATAAGGAAGACAGTAAAGAAAATAACATAATTTTCTTACCAAAGTAGTGAAATTAAGTGCAGTCGATGAGAAGATTTAATTTTTAAGTCGTATAACCATCAGCTAATACCGACCACATAAATCCAGATGCACAAATGCACATAATTATACTGCTCTTCCCGACCGGTCATGCATGCCTTGCTAACTACTATTAAACAAACTTCACAAGGATGGCTGAGACATAACTCGATGAAAACCGAAAACGTTTTTCCCGACGAAACGTTTCCAAGAGATCTTGTTCCGTCGCGCGCATGCGTCACAGGTGACATAGTCCCTTTAAAACCCATTAAATGTAAATTAAATTAAATTGTGGCGAAAAATAATCCAGAAAATGAGCATTGTTATTCGCATTTGAGTCGATTTCACACACATCGGCAATGTTTGAAAGTCGTCAGAACATATTCAGTGCTCTCTTTGGCAATGCTCGGAAGTCATCGGAACTTCTTCGAAAATCTCCGGAAATGGTCGGAATATCTTCGAAAATGTGGAGATGGTAATTTCATGCCTTTGACTTAGGAAAAGTTGACAGGTATAGAAATGTGCTTTGCCTTGCCAAACGGTACGCGACCTCTGTGACCTTCGAATGCCGATCCTTTGCCATCATCTCGATAGAAACTCAGAATAACTTGGACCACGCCTTTCGACGCCATCGCGGAGATCAAGGTGAACGTACGTTCACTCGTGCCTTGTACGAGCCTGGTACCTTTCGCATATAATTACAGTAAACATGGTTAATATGTCACCTGGTCACACAGCGGGACAGGTGAATTTCACGAAATAGCTTTGCTGTTAGGAAAAACTTCGTTGCTTTTATTAATAATCGTATTCAGTATAACTAGTGGTACCTATCGGTAGAAGTGCCAACGAGTACAACAAGAGAGAAGGGTTGTGAGGATAATAAATTTATTGTAAAAGTACACTTTATGATGTGGGTGTGATCAATGTACATTGCATGTATTCGTTGCGGAATGTTTATGGAATAAACTGATGCGATTTGGTGAAGGCCTAATGAAGGAGTTCTAAAATGATACTAAAGTAGTGAGAAACCTTGTGAAATCCATGTAATTTGAGGGTTGCAAGCCATTGCAGTTCTATGCCGCTATTTTGGAAAGGTGTCAGCTGTTTTTAAGTCCAATAGACCTTAAATCAAAGTGGCTGTGAGCCACTGAAACTCGGAAAATATATAGCCTTTGTTTACTTCATATATAGTAACACAAATAAAGGCTGCATTTTACCCAACCCCCTACCCGCTTCACAAGACTAATTGATTTATACGAAATTTAATATCAAAGACTCTCTGTCGACTGCGAGTGTTTGTTATCGTTTTGATTCTGGCGCTGAAGAAAATCGTTCAAAAATCAAAAAGATTTAGGGCATTCGCGGCCTAAAATAAAATATACCGATAGAAACAGGTATAAAATGTTTACTTTCGAGGTCATCTAGCTAAGAAATACTTTATTTTGAAATTATGACCTCGCGTCGTGGGGGCGCAAGCTACAATTACAATTACAAGCTCCTGTCGCCATACGCGTCATTGGTCGTCATTTGAAACAACTCCATAAAATAAATTTCCTTTTTATTTGCTTTTAGAAGCACATATACAGAGTATATATATACAGTACTTAGTGCTCTTAAAATACAAGATGTAGAACTAGAGCAATGAACATTTAGTGGCGATTTCCATACCGCGGTTTGGAATTCCTGCGGAGATTGTTCCGATAAGCGGTCACGTACAGATTCTAAATGCTTTCAGTTCGATCTTTTTTCAGTCCGAAAGATTGCCATTACTAGCGAGTAGGGGAAAAATGAAGCAAAGAACGCACTTTTCATCGAAATAAAAATTTCAAATAATCTCAATAAAGCTTACTTGGTACTGGAAGAATCTACTGGCAATGCGAAGGGAAATAATTCTGCAGCGATTCAGTGTCACTCAGCTCAATACTGCAACAAACGTGAGCAGTTTTCACTTTGCCTGTATCCGAGGTCATCTTCTTTGTTTCTCCATTGATTCTGGGCAGATTTTCTTGAATAAATGTTTTCGGAAGAGCCTCTCGTTACAGTCTAGGCCTTACGCAGGCGATTCTTGGCACCCGCCATGCATGGCTAAAAGCATATCGCGTACCGGCCGTTGTTTAGCTTCTCACACATGTGAGTTTGCGGATCACGTATCGACGCCATGAATCATGCATTGTGCACGTGCTGAACAAATAAGTAGCGCGCTGATTGGCCAAAACTATGACAAATTGTGCACGTGCTGAACAGTTTCTGCTCAACAGATTGGCTAAAAACATCAGACATTGTGTCGTCACGATCTACCTTACATTACATTACATTACTTACATTTCTACATTTTGGAGCGTTTGTGAGATTTTTTCCGCACATACAAATCTTCTCACGGCTCTATAATCTGCCGCCTCGTCAGGCCTTCTGGTCTTCCAGAAGGCCTGACTCGTTGGCAATTACTAGAATGTCACTTAACTGCTAATTTTTCATTTATCAATTAACTACTAATTTTTTGGTCAAATATCAGTTAACTGCTATTTTTTGGCCAATTGTCAGTTAACTGTTAACCCCATTACAGCTGCCATTAGCACCCTCTAAATATCCACCACTTTCACCGACACTCAGGTGAAAAATTGTTTTAGTATATACCACACAAGTTGAATAACTAGCGCACCAAAACATTACTATCGGCAGCGAAAGCGACGCACGAAGCCATTTTGTTTCCCTCCGGCTGCTCGGAGGTGAATAGTACTTTGCTAATCACCTCCGAGTTCACCAATCAGAGCGCGCGGAAAGCACTATTCACTTGTGTGGTATACACTAATAAAACAATCATTCTGCTCAATCTTGCGGATAATATCGTCTGCTTTTAGCTAACTCGGCCTTTCGGCCTCGCCGGGGGGGGGGGGGGGGGGGGGGTGGGGGTACTCCCATATATAAGCTGTGCCGCTGTGAAGGGTATGGTTTTCAAGCAGTTTAAAAGTCTGGCATAGGGTATAGAAATCAGAGGGTTTTGGTTTAGGGTATTATTTGCCAGAAAACTGATCAGTGGTATGAAGAATTAAGTACAAAATAGGGATAGAAACTCGGAAGAGAAAGACGCTTTCCTAAACGTAAATAAAATCATCGCAGCAACGTTGTTGACAGATGGTACTACATTAAGGTCATTCCCCCGAAATAGAACTGAACATAGATTTTCAACCAAAGTTTGCCTATTGGTTGATTAACTTAAATTTTGAAATAAATCAAAGCGCCCTAAGAGGCCACGACTGTTTTTTTTTATGCCATGACGTCATCGTTTAATGTGTTCGTACGAGTTCTTGTCGCTTTTATATAACAAGTGACGAATTAAATCGTCGAAGTCGAACGTACATCACTTGTAAAGATCTATACGGATTTACGTTGTTTTTCATTTTGTTTTTCATTGGTTGTAAAAGAAGCAAGCTCCAAGCAGACAAATTCAAGTTTGCGTATTTTCGTGCTAGCGTGTGTACACTCTTTTCCCTGTACAGCGTGTACGATTGACGTTCAATTTCCGGAATGTGTTTTGATAGTGCCATGAGCATGATAAGTTTGATCTTGCATTCTTTGATTGCTGTGAAGATTAAGCGTCGCATAAAATTTATTTTGAAATCGGCTAGGTTGACCTTTGTCGCGTGACACTGATAATCTCCTGTCAGCTAGCGATTACGCAAACTTCGCTTTCAATTTCGCTTTCACCGTCTCATGCAAACTTAAGAAAATTCTGTTGATTTTTCTATAGGGCAGAAACAACATACACCTGATTTAAAGTAAAATAAAAATAAAATATGTTCACAATCGATTTTCAAATTATCATCACATACCCATCAAAACAAAACCATCAGCGCGTAAAGTACAGTGGTCTGTCATCGGTCTTAATAAACCGCAACGTCAAACTGAGAGTAGCGTTACATGTAGGTCTGCCAACCATCTGTCAACGGCCTTTCGTTTACATCTGATCGAAGGGATGAAGGAAGGGTGGCTTCAACTCGCCACTCATTCCGTAGCTCCCGTTTTGCATACGCAAAAACAGTCGTAAAAAGGGGGGTCACCGCATTCGTTTAGGAGCGGGAGACGTTGTATTTACCACATAATTCCTTAATTAATAATTCCATTGGGCCAACCCCCTTTTTTCGTTTATTGTCGAATGCGTTTTCTGATTTTGGGTCGGTCGGTCGGTCGGAAAAGAAAAAAAAAAGAAACAAAAAAAATTAGAAAAGGAGTCTGGAACTAGGAGGCCCGGTATCTCAGCGTAATATCCGTGGAGCCTGGAAACAACAAGACGTGGTTATAAAGTCCACTTGGCGGCAATGGAGGAAGGAAAAATCGACGTCGTGATTAAACTCGAGCGAGAACAGCGAAAAAAGGATGAACTACCAAATTGTATGGCAAAAATTACCTATGTTTCGGATTAAAGTGACATTTGTTTGAAATAATGTGTCATTGCCTTCTGCATAACTTTTTTTTCTTTGAAAACGCGAAAATCTGGATCGGTCGGACGACGCTAAACAGAGAAAAAAAGGGGATGGCCTTGCGAATACTGGCAAAGTACACGTTTTTGGTGATAATCTTTTTTTCAAACATAGAAATTGATTTGTATTCATTTTATAGAAAGAGTTTGATCCAGTTACACCCAAAATACGTGAAAAAATTGATAGGCCCCCATACTCGTTTACGAGAAATCAACGAGTGTTTGTCTAGTCTAGGATAGGGTTTCAAAATCAGCTGAATTTGGTCTGGTATAGGGTAAGGGTTTCAAAGTCCCAACGGCACACCCCCACCCAAAAATATACAGAGTAGTCCCCCCCCCCCACCCCACTCACCCGAGACGAGGGCTGACTGAGAAGATCTGGGTACGACATTAAATTTGCTGATCTGTACAGAACGTGCAGAACAGAGGATAAATTAGTTGTTTCTTTTATACGGTGCAGAATGGAAAAGACCAAAATGAAGTGTATTCTGCTTCATGATCGTATCGGATACGCACTCGACATAAATATGGTGATGCCTGCATCCGATTTGTTGGCGATTGTCGACTATTTCTCTTCCCCGGACATGTTAGTCCCTTCGAAATCCATGAGGTTAAAAGCAAAAGATGTACTGCGAGGCGAGTTATTGGAAGCTGTTCCTGAAGCTAACAAACCATCAGATTCAAAAAGAGAAGCCTTTGTTGGAATTGATGGTATAATTGGAATTGAATGTTGTACAGAGGATGTATCTCGACTTTCGGACGAAGATGCAAACTTACTTTTGGCGATTTCTGTCCCTGAATTGAGATATCAAACGTTTATGGAGAAGAAACGTCTAGATTTTGGGCGACAACTGTCACCAGGAGATGCAGTTTTTGTTTCACTGGCAGAATTTGCAGAGAATTTACCTGGTGCTGTAAGGTACAAGGGTGAATTACCTCCTAACCATGCAACTATGTTTGGAGTTGAACTAATTGTAAGTAGCTTGTTTGATTTCCCCCGGGAGGAAAGAAGTGGGGTACTCTTTAATTTATTTGGGCCTTATAAATTAGGTTATGTTAAGGGTTTTCTGTCAGCTGGACCTTTTTACCGATACAGAAGCCATTTTGATTTCTAGTGTTGTCAAAGACATTATGGGATGTTTAGGGGCAGATTAATATGCATTCCATAATGATTTGAATTTACAATTATTATTGGTTGGTGCTTTGGTGTGCACTGTCGAGGCAAGTGCATGCAGGAAGAATTCACCACAAAATCAAAGTGCTCTCAGAGCCAGCTCATTCATTTTATGGACGACTTGCGCCAGGTATTTATACACAGTTTCCTCAATATTGCACAAATAAACAGTGCAAATTTCACCGAGATCTGACAATTCTATACCTTAAAATTGCATGTACCTTTTGAGGCAGTCGATCACGGCAGCGAAATTAGCAAATGTAAACAGCAAAATATGCGTTTGACGCTTTGTTTTTTTGCGACGCCATATTAAATTGTTATAGGTAGACCTATGTTCAATGTGTTCAAGGATGTATCGTTACAATTGCTCCACGAAAAAGCACGAAAAAGTACGGACATTTCCAACTACTGTTGGAGAAAATGTGGCGGCGTAAACAAATACGATACGCATAGCAATGCCAGATTTCGCACTTGCATTACGGAACTCACGTTGCGTTTTAGTCTGGGCTCTGCGAGGGTCAGATATCAAGACAGCTTCTTCGTGGACTTAAAGTGCCTATGAAGTACTTGCGTTATTTTGTAACTTGTTATATGTACTTTTCGAAATGCCCATAAGCGAATAGTGTTAAAGGGAGAAAAATCTGAGTTTTTGCCGCCCAAAGTTTGAATTTGACGACTAAGAAGTGGGTCCATTTCGCACGCAGCCAGAACGATCGTATTACAAGGTCGCGACGTAAGAAATTGTTCAGCCAACTCGGGCGTAATGGCAGATAAGAGAAGTGCGAGTGCAAGAGGAATCTATTGCGTGATCGATGACCCCACTCAAAACAATTGCCAGTACAAAACAAGTGCATCAATAGTATCAATGCACTATCTACACAAAAACTGAATTTTGCGGCGGAACTGGAGTCCGTTTTTGTGAATTCACGGCGAAAGATGATGTGCCACATATCAGCCTTCAGTAATTGAAGAAAGCTGTTACGATGTTATGGTCTTTGATAAAACATCGGTGGCACTTTATTCAGACAGTGGAAACCATGTGCAGCTAGAGGTATCTAATCAAAGTTGGTATTCCATTGTACTAGCCCAAAGCTCTGAGGTGGTAGCCCGAAATTAATTTATTCAATAAAGACAATAAAATTTATTTACTGTGCAAAAATACATGCTAATTAATAATGTGGAGCATAGATCAACTAATTCTACAGCACTTATATAGAAATGCTTGATTTAACGAATGCTTGTTGCAGTTGCAACAAACTTTGTATCAAAATTTGAACATGAACGAGAATCCCAAAGCTGAAAAAAGGCCATAATACAGCTGATAATATACTTCCGTGTGCTGCAAGGCCATTGCCACTGTCATTGCTTGAAAGCCATTGTCTTTTGGGATATTTTCATTAAAAAATGATTTGGTCGCTTAGATTTCTTGGTCATTTCAACTAAGAAAAAAAAATTGCTCCACACTCATTTCTGAAGCTTGCCATAAAAAAAAAATTGCTTGCCTGCCCGGCTTGCCCATTGGGCAACCAGTGATCTAAAGACGCTAGCCCGACGAATCATTTTACTAGCCCCGGGCTATCAGACAGCACTTTTGTCGCACCCTGGGTCTGGGCGACTTGAAATCAGAACCAAAAACCTGTGTATCGCCAGATTTTCTCTGAAGCAGTCTTCGGTAAAATGAACCACACAAATGCGAGAGTTCTTGTGTGGCTTCTTTTCATTTTCAAAAGCCATTGTTTCCTGAGCTTTGAATATGCTGGAAACTTAAACGTATTTACTTTCGACTTGGAATTATTTAAGCAGTTTGACTGAAAAACTTTGAATTTCCTGCAATTTCACAGCACACCAATAATGATGTCACAGTTTTAAGTTCAGAAAATTTCTCAACAATTTTCCCGAGCGCTCTACGATTATGAAGGCCTAAAATAAGCATTTTTCAACTTGAAATTTCTCTGTTTTGCACAGTCCAATTACTTTGAAATTTCGGAATATGTTTATTTGGTTCTTGATCAACAAGTTGGCCAAAAAAAAAAGAAAATTCGAAATTTTGGTTCATTTGACCTTTAAATTTTGTAATTGCATACTGTTGTGATTTCTGAAACTTATCGTTATCTACACTACGGCTCGTGAGAATATGAAGCAAATGAATCAGACGATAAATATAACAGCAAATAAAGGCACCCCAAGTTATTTAGTCAAGTAATTTTTGGCTTTATAGGCTGTGTTATGAAGCTGTCCGCTGAAGCTATTGCTTCCGTTCTTGGCGCTGTTTTGATTTTTTTGGTATAAAGTGCAAACTACAGCACCAATTTACATTGAACTTTTTGGGAAATTATCCATGAATGCCATGAAGAAGAATTATAAAAACTGAATAAACCTGAAATATTTACAATATGTATGCTGTTCAGCAAAGCAGTACAACACATGTAAATATAAAGTAGGCCCTGGCCCTGGTCAAAGATTGTATACCTGTATTTTAATATTTAGTGAAAGCTTTATTTCTCCAATTTGATATTAAAATACATAAGTTCCATCAGGTTACAACAGATAGGGGGACTGAATTATAACAGCTGAACAGTACCATGTTATATTGAAGGTTTTGAGAGTTAAGTGTCTCGCCCAACAACACAAGGCAATGACCTGGGCCTGGGCTCAAACTCAGACCACTTGATCCAGCGTTCCAATTGCTAACCGTTAGGCCACCGTGTCTCCCCCATGAAATGTGCTATTTCATTCGCTATTTATTCTGGTACATTTTTTGAGTTTCCTGTTCTCTCAAAACAGTATTATTGTCATGATTCTATAGTCACCCAGACCCCATGCTGAAGAGTTTAAAGTGAGTTTTCACCCTTACCTTCATTTTTTCGACTATTTTGCAAAAATAGAGTAATTGGGGGCATCATTTGGCACTCTCTGACCCATATTTTTGTATACTCTCAAGGGACTGTTTTAATTTGAGCTAGTGGTATATTTTGTACAAAGAGTTTGTGTTTTTGGGTGTTGTTAAAATGACGCACGGAGGTGAATTAATTTTGTCCACTGTCTTCAAGTTTGGTTTGGGATCAACTTATCAAAGTTGATAAGCATTTTAAATCATAAATTGGTCTTTCAGTGTGTCTGGAAATGAATTATTTGTCTGAATTAAGTACGCATATGGTTTATTTTTTCCACTCGCACATTTGTGTTAAATGCTGTAAAAGAGCCAGGAATTTGGGGGGTGGGTGCGTGCTAATAAAAGCCAGCTTCAGGACTGGGAGTCAATGGGTTAATGCATTGCAAATCGCTTTCAATATTATCATCTTTTCCCCTACGCATACTCCATGCAAAATAGTCGTGCTCGTATTCGATCTGGTACTTCAATCTGAAGGTCTCTAGTGTTGGTGCCCAAGGCAAATGTACATACATCGGTTTTTCTGGCAAATACCATTTTCATATTCTCAGTAACTGAAACAAGCTTGCAATGGAGGCATAATGTGGGGAATCTTTTCACATGCAAATGACGTGAAGCCCTTTTTAATGACACTCCCCTGCAAAAGCCTCCATTGCACGCTAGTTCCAGTCCAATACCGAGAATATAAAAATGATCTAATATTTACATGCTTAATTTGTTGGCCAGCGTTCCTTTTATAATGAAAATCATCCTCGTACATTAACAACATCTGTTACATTGCAAGTTCTTTATTCGGTGAACTACCTCGCACTCATTATCAGCTGCAATTCAGGCCAAAGAATTGGTATGTGTAACTGAATGGTAATTCAGTTTTAATTCCAGGTATTTATTAAGAGGGAAATTGAAGGCAAAAACCTGACAAGACTACCGGTACCTCACTTTGCTGTTGTTGATCACTTTTATCATGAGCCATCAGGAGAATCGGCAACCACTCCAGTACATGTGTCACAACATTAAAATGAATAGTATTACTGTAACTAATACTCTTCATAATTTTGTCAGCCCACATCTATTGACCTATAATTAATTTAAAAACTCCTCATTCATTGACAGCTTTGGGGATACACCCATAATAAGCTATATGGGTATGTTTGGTGCCAACGGGTATGGTGTTTGAGCAATTCTCAAATATTGACCATTCTTGTGAGCTTTGGTCTAGAATTGGGAATACTTGAAGAAGAAACCTCTATTTGTAGTCATCCCTTGACAAGTGAGATCTGGTCTGGTACAAGGTATAAAATGAAAAATGCATTCTGGGATAGTATTTGATCATTGTCTGCGCTATGTCTGAATATGGAGGGAAAATCACTTTGTTTAGTCTGAAAAAGGGTATAGGTTTGATGTTCTTGAAGCGTGTTCCCAGCCAAATCCTTGGGAGTTCCCCATCTCTTGTCCTGGGTAAGCATCCCTTACAGTGCAGTGGTTGAAACAAATATGACCTCAATACGATCAATATTACAAAGCTTTCTAAAAGTAAATATACACCACTTATACCTCATAACAAAGACCTGTTGATTAAATTTTGTTCACAATACTACCCCCAACCTCCAACCCCATCCACTCGTAACCAAAAAGAAAGAAATTTTACTGTTGTGGGACAACTAAAGCACAACGAAACCTGTCATGGACACGATGTTTTTATTTTGCCCCCCAAGCATGCTGAGGCAAGCTATAACAAATGTTTGACTTAACAATACTACTTCATGCATAAAACAAAGGAACTGACTGAGACAGAAAGGGACAAATTGCAGGATCAATATATCGCAGCAACTTTATCTGCAGCGTGGGCTTTGTGGCACATACCATGTGTGCATAGTAAATTTATTCCCGCTACATGTTGCTGTGATGTGTCCTGTGTCAGTACCATAGGACCATACATTATTATCAAAAAAAATTTGCAGATATGTAAACTCCACCCTAAAACCCTATCCCATCCCATTAAGACATTACATAGATTTTAACAAATATTTAGGAAGTTAATAAGTGCTAAAACAAAATCTTTGTAAAGGATAATGTACATCAGATTGTTTCCCACTTTATTGAAGAAGTAATTTCAAAACTCCTCATCAAGTATATAAATTTTATATAAAAGCCAGTTTACATGGAAGTAAAGGGGTGCTGCTAACCTATTTAATCAGGTACATGATGTATAAAGAACACACAATACCAGGCAGAACTCTGATTCAACTAACTGAGGAAAATAAGCTAAAAGCTGATTTTTTAATAATAATAATAATATACTAAGATACTTCAAGCTGTATTAATCTGGCAAGCAAACTGGCTTTCAGTAAAACAGCAAAAAGGTCAATTGACGTGACAGCAGTCCGGTCGGCCATGATTTCCAGAAACGCAAACATACATACATATATCTTTTACTGACGAATAAGTAATTGCATAGAAGCACAAAAGCAAGACATAGACTTAACAGCAGTTGTTATTGTATTTATTAGGCTCACCAATCTACGAGGCCAATTTCTTTGTTCTTGATATTAAAAACGCCATCTTGTTCACTCGCCGAGTAGGATTCACCCGAAAAATGGATTAAATTCATTGCCCGATATTTGTGGTTCGAACTGATATGGCTGTATTTGGATATTTTTACAGTCAATGTGCTTCACGCATGAACGCTCAACTTCAAACATTCATAAAATATTTCATTCACCGATTTCATTTTTCAATTAATGAAATCATTCTTCGAACCTTCAACCGAACAATTGTGAATCAAATTGAAAATATTTGAAAACCCATGGTATAATTGAAAAATATTATAAGACATCTGACGTTGTTACAGATGATATATATATTTTTAAATTATTTTTCGGCTGTGTGCCGTTTTCTCGCACGGGGAACTGAGCGACTGTGTCACTGATCTGACCGCGATGCGTAATGCGCTCAATCGCTCGTGGTAGTTTCTTTCCATGTAAACCCAGAAATTATGGCTAGAAATTTCCTTGGTGGATTTAACCAGCCCAGTAAACCATTGCCTCTATGTGTCAGGGAAGAGATCGTTGATCTGTACAATAATGGAATAAGGGTATCAGAGATTTCCTGCAACACGGAAGTAACAAAAGGAGCGCTTCGCAAATTCGTGCAACACTTTGCCCTCCATGGCACAACGCAGTCATTTTCTTGTGGAGGCAATGAGCCTATATTAAATAACAGATGATATTCTTGAAGTAATCAAAATTTGGAAGCTTCAAAAGCCAAGTCTTAATGCTTCCGAAATCCCCGAGAGACTACTGCGCGAAAGTTTTTGTACACCAGCAAATGTTCCGACAAGTAGCGACGAACAAGAAGTTGGGAATAACTTTTAAGAAACTTACCAGTATCCCAAGTGAATATATGACACCAGAAAACTTAGCAAAGGTAGATGATTATTTGAATATAACTTCAGGGCTCAATAATTTTCGACGAAGATCCGTTATTGTCACTTCCGGCAAACGCATGTTTTGGTAGCGGTTATCGAGTACAACCAGCGATTGAAGTTCAAAGGTCTTCAAAGATATGCTTTGGGCCTTTTGCTTAGATAAGGTCGTGTTCGCTCAACAAATCAAACGAAAAAGCGTATCCGTTGCTCTCCATCTTAATCTTTATAAGAATATCCGCCATTTTCTATATTTTCAGTCGTTTGAGCATAAAATCTACAACTGAATGATTCGATTATTCGAAACATGATCCTTATCTTTCGATCTTGCGGTGAAAGCATGTCAGTCAAATTCATTTATGAAATGTTCACGTGAATATTGGAACCTTACGTCGCCGAACGTTCATGCGTGAGGCACGTTGACTGTAAAGCTTGAATGAAGGTCTTCATCGGTTTAAGGAGGCTCACAACGGTTTCCAGCAATTTCAAGCTCTTAAACTTTGATGGGCCAGTACTACAAATCTTTATCAGTTGCTGCTACAATAATGACATCGAACAAATGTCCAATCATCGCTGAATAAGTTGTGGTCCTTTTCATGACGTCACTGGTTACTATAGCAACAGTTTTACCTGTTCAAAACACCCTTAATTTTCCCTTTAAGTGCTTATAACTCAAAAACGAGTCCGGTGACCCCAATTTTTTATTATTGAATAATGATTGGCACGGAGCAGTTTCAGAGCCACCTTAACTTTTCGAAATTTAAGGTGGATCTGAAACCGCTCCGGGGAAATTTTTTAAACTTGGCAAATAGTTGCATCTTAACATGCCAATCATTATTCAATCATAAAAAATGGGGGTCACTGGACTCGTTTTTGAGTTATAAGCACTTAAAGGGAAAATTAAGGGTGTTTTTAACAGGTAAAACTGTTGCTATAGTAACCAGTGACGTCATGAAAAGGACCACAACTTATTCAGCAATGATTGGAAATTTGCTCGATATCATTATTGTTGCAGCAACTGATAAAAATTTGTAGTACTGACCCATCAAAGTTTAAGACCTGGAAAGTGCTGGAAACCGTTGCTGGTTCGTTTTCGTAAAGCCGTCGGAAATCGTCGGATTTTCATCTCCTGAGCGCCACAATTCGCACAAAAACCATTTCTGAGAGTTGGTTATGATTAGTGTTGTCAGAAAGGACAGGTTTTTGGACAAAAGGAAAATTGTCCAAATTCGTTGCATTTGACCTTTAATGGGCTCCGGTACTTTCAAGTGTACGTGAAGAATAAACTGAAAATTACATCACAGTAGAATACCTGCAGTACAAATGAGAACATCACCATGTGGATATTCATTGTTATTGTGGCATTGCAGTGTTGGGGGGTGTTTACAACAATGATAATAATAATTTTATTTAGCTCATATAAATGTGTACGGTTAGTGTTTTTTTTACATGATACCTGCATGACTTCATCCTGGTGCAAGATGAAAAAGTCATACGATGTTTACATAAGCCATTTTGTTTGGGTGTGAGTTTTATACTGCCATTAAAAAGAATATGAAATGAACAGTCATCAACTAGGTCAAACTGTATTTACATGACACCAGAATAAATTTTTATATTAGGGTGAACTTGCACCTGAGTATGACTCACTCTGGTAAAACATTTCGTGGTGTAATCATGAACTCACCCTTTCAGTACAAATAATGTTACAATCCACACAGATGTGTCCAAATTTGTATCATTCAGGATGTAAGATTTGTAGGATGGGTAGAAAAACAAGCATCTTTGGTAATAAATTATTTTTATTGTCTGTACATTTTGTGTTTTTTCTAGTAAATAATTTATTTTGCAAGTTATAATTACATGTACATAAGCAGAACGTCATGCCCTCTATAGAGAGGGCTACCCTCTTTCTTAGCCCCAAAGGCTGGAATTTCTACCAAATGTTGATACATGTAAACACAGGCTGGTATTGGCCTTTTACTGTCCCAGCCCATGTATAGTTAGGCCATCCACACGGGTCTGCCATAAGGAATCTAAAGAACAAAGTCAAATTGTGTGGCTCCAGAAAATATCCATACCCCCCCCCCCCCCACGGAAGGGATTTGCCCTATGACCCCCCACCACTCTGGAAATTCCAATTTAACTTCATACATTGCTTTAAATTTTTGGGTCTTTGAGACCTCCCCCCCCCCCCCTCCTACCCGGAATTTCCAATCCCTTCTATGGGGGGAGTATGGATATTTTCTGGAACTGCACATTTTAAAATTAAGAGAGAACATTATAGGTTCTTTTAAAGTTCTTTTGAGCACTCTACCCGAAATATTCAGATTATTAAGGTGGCCCGCAGCTATTTTTTGGGAACAGAGGTGCTCTTTTCTAAATCGAGTTTTGGGCATGTAAACCTCAACCGATTTTTCTGATTTTTGGCAGTCGAAATAACAAATGTTCAAATGTTATAAAGCTTTAAATTATAGGGCAAACAAGGCAAACGATCACGAGATATTAGCGCTTTTGAAAAAAATATATTTATGAAAAAAACGCGAATATTTTCCAAACGCGACGATAGATTTTTTTCTAATTAATGTCAACAAGTTCAAATTATCCAAGTTTTAATGTGAGCAAGTTTCAACGAAATCGGCTGGGTAGAAATTGCTGCAGAGTTGACTGTTGAATTTTTGCCTCAAAATATTATGCTTATGTGAATTGTAGGGTATAAAAAGCAAGATGGCAAATTTTATTTCATTGACTTTATTTGTTTATAATACACCTGTTCATAATCAACAGAGTCAATATATTTGTTCTTTTTTTTTTCTTTTCATCTTCTAGCACATATTGTTGATTAAGAGAAGGGGATGAAACATATTAGTATATTACACATGTCAGCATATTAGCATATTGCACATGTAGTTAATTTATTAACCGCCCGGCCATGGGCCGAGCGCGGTTCTTGCTCTGCACGGGATTTATTAGTCATCGTAGTAGTAGTAGTAGTATTTTTTTTGTCGGTGACCAGACCCAAACCTCCACTCGGCCAAATCGTGATCGTGAGTTTGAATCACGCAACCTGTGATGTTTACTCGCCAAAAGCTGTTGAAACATTAATGTACGGAAAATGTTACGGATATTGTTTTCTTTATTGTGTATATTTTCTTTTGGTTTTATCGAAGCGTTGGACTCGAAGCTAACATTAAATACACTAAAAAAGGTGTTACGTCAGCCATGGAATGCGCTGATGTTGCAGGTTTCACTTTCGCTACGTGACAAATAACATTGTGTTTTCTTTGGAAGTTTATATCGGCAGAAGCAACGGTCATAAATTTGTTTGCTCTTTTGCGAGTATTTCTTGTGGGTTTTGGCAATTGAGGTGAGATAACATCATAGCAATTGAAGTGAATTCTTTGGCTGTTTCATTGAAGCGAGTTCAATGATTTAAAGGGAAATGAAATACTTGCTAAAGTAAACAATCGAGTGTGCCCGAACGTGCAGGGGTTACGTCATTAGAAGGGGAAACCCCCCAAGCTAAAGATAGCCGGGGATAACGTAAGCCTCGGATTGTGTGACTACTTTGCTAGTCCTTTACTCATAGTGCAAACAGCTTTAGTTTAACTGTGACTTTTGAGAAAGAAAGCTGTTATTTATCAAAAAATATAAGTGCGGTTTTAAGTTAGTAGCAACTTCTTGTTATGCAAGCTGTGGGCCTTGGCACACAGTCAGTTGAATAAACGTCCTTCGACAAGCATTACAGTAAGACTGCTACATAGTAAAAACATAGAAGGAATACACCAAGCACAGGCAGGACTCTGCTTTACATACAGGGCATCTGATAGGGTGCGGAAAAAAATAACAAATTATGCGGAAATTTTCAGGAACATTATGCGGAAGAAAGTGTTGATTATGCGGAAAACACGTTGGATTATGCGGAAAATTTTCGGCTCGCTTCGCTCGCCAAAATTCACATCTTTTCATGCAGCCGAAATTGAGCTGCCCCTGAAGCCGAGAGTCTGCTCGCAGGTTAATTTTAAACGAAAAAAATAGATTCATTTGGTATTTGGGCTTTTCCAATTACCGGTATTTTCATTTGCATTTGGTATGTTATGAAATTATCTTATCAATTATGTGATCTTCAATGAAAATAACACAACCGTTATTTGGTTGGCTGAAGTTGATTTTCGTCTTATGTATAAACAATACAATTCAAGGTGCTACGTGATCTACTACAACATTGCACGTTAAACAAAATAACAGTCCGTTATCTACATAGAAAACTCCAGGATACTGGTTCACTCAATCCTTTGCTGACATTAGACTTTCAACAAGTCCTTCGTCTTCATCATGGCAGGTCGCTCACAGGCCACTTTGCGGCCTCAAGCTCGCTTCACTTAATTCGTCGCTCATCTAGCCCTTGAGGTCAACTTGTGGCAAGTGTACAGCGAAGTGGGGGTCCTTCTTCTTGGTCTCTTTGATGACAAATTTATCCATATACTATAGGTAACCACAGAAGAAATTTCGATAGTCAGATCGAACGAGCGAAAGAAGCGAATGAAAACAACTGGTGTCCAGGCCCATCACGAAAAGACGCGTGGAACGCCTGGAGGTTAAAACTTGCTCACAATCGAAGCGTCGTGTTTTCGTCGCTATTTTAGGAGAAAAGTTGTGTCAAAATAATCAATTTCTTCGAAATTTATGTTTGTGAGGATGGTAAACAGCTGCTTAATCATTAATATGAAACAAATTTCTCTGTTTTATGCGGAAAATGTTCTCAAGATGCGGAAGATGCGGAAGTCAGCGAATTATGCGGATCCGCACCACCGCATCCTATCAGATGCCCTGTACATAGTACGTACATAGCTATGTTAAAACTATGTAACAATTTTATATAGTATCGACATAGCTGTGTTTAGACTATGTGATTTTCAAATAGCTTTAACATAGTTTCAATATATGTTTTACATACTCTGGACTATGTAGCGTAGCATGTTACTTAGTAAATACATAGGCAGTCTGGAGCAATACATAGCTAAAAGATAGCTCAACATCAGTAGTAAAAAAATAGCATCAACATAGGTTTGACATAATTATGTCTGGTTCTACAAGGGAATTGCTTTATGTTGTCATTGTTTAAGCTGTATATGGCACAATTATTTTGCAACTGTAAAGACTAGTTGTACATAAACATACCAATTGAATTATGTACCGTAGAACTATAATATAGCAGACTTCGATTTAAATTTGCATTACAGTGAGCACCCACTCCTTTGTAGCAATTAACAATGTTGTGGTCAACAGTGTGTAAATTATGTGTATTTGAAAGTTGGCTAACATAACAAATAAAAGACATTTGATAAAGATTACAGCAACCAAGGTGATGTCACCCCCTTATATTTTTTGTTTTTCCACTGGAAATTGTTAATAGCCTGATAATTATTGCTGTTTTGAAAAAGCTGATGTACATTTCCTTAACATTTTTTTCTAGAGCAATCCAGGCAAAGGAACATCTGATGGGACATTCAGAAACAAGCGGTACTTTCGCTGTCCACCAGACTCTGGTGTTTTTGTTGGACTTGATAAATTGACACCTCAAGGAGATCAAATCGAGACTAAAGAGTGCATTTATGTTTTGCCATCCCTTTTGAAAGAAAAAAATGGACAATGGATTTGTACTGTCAATGTACTTGGAATCAGTCAAAGGGTTGTGACATTCATTGGGGATTATCCATACAGGGGAACTGTAAGGTACATTGATGAGGTGAAAGATTCTAGCGGGCATGTGAGAAGAATCGTGGGGCTGCAAATGGTAAGCTATTTTATCTTGTGAGAGAAATAATTTTGATATTAAATCAATGTTAAGAAATAATTGACAGCTGTGGTTACATAAGGGTATTTTACCTGGGGATTTGTGTAGGGTTTCCATACGGAAAGTAGGTTCTTCACATGTACCAGTTTAACCTTGGTAATGAAATGAAAATGAAATGAAAAAATGGTTCTGACACACTGATCAGATTGTGTTGAACTGGATCACCAATTACATGTAGACTGCCGATCGGATCACAGATCGAGTTACAGATCACATCAAGGAAAATGAAATGAACTGAACTGAACTGAATTCATTGCCTGAGGTAGATAAAACTACTGAAATGTTAAGTAAAATCAAAGTGGTTATGAGCCACTGAACTCGGAAAATGAATTGATAAAACGAGATTGTCATAAAATGATTTGTTACGAACAGTTATTTGATTTATAAACAATTCGCCAAAATGAAAATAGCTAATAATAATTATTGATCATTAACTGATTGAGTAATCGGAAACCCGATTTTGTGTTCACGCATCAGCAAATTAGGGACATTTTCACAGGCAGTTAGTCAGCTTAAAGACAGTACAGACAGTGAGTTGTTACAATGGACATTCAAAGGCTTTTTGATCGAGCAAGGCTTTACCCTTCATGTAAAACGGACATTGCTATATGCTCTAAAATGATTGGAATACAGTCTTAAAAATCATTCATTTGTACCTAGACCTTCAAAATTGCTACTATCAAAGCTTTTATAAGAATTTCCTCCTCTTGGTTCTTGTCTGCTGGGGTTGGCGAGAAAACCACAACCTTTGACAAAAAATACTTTTTGCCCAAATGACAGGCGGCCCAAGCTCATGCTGAGAGGAGTTAATTAATTATTAACATAATAAATATACGAAATGTGACATATGGATGATATTTTGAATGCAGTTAAATGCAATTTAATGGAGTTAACAACAAAGAGCGCCAGTGTTGTTTGGAGTCAGCGGCGTTTCATACATTTGCATGCGCCAGATCCCATGTGCTCCTCGACGGAAGTGTGCCGTAGCGTTCTCGAGCATTAGCGTGTTTATTAGCGTGGCAGTTCATGGGAGTTCGTCTTCAAGGCTTCCCCTTTGTCCTTATCCTGAGTAGCATGTGCATCATTTGTTTTTCGCTCGTCGTTTCGAATCTTATGGTTGTTTCTTTCGTTTGTATGGCACATCGTTCCAGGCGTGGAACAAACAACAGTGCGGCCACCATGTTGGATTCAAATCAGCCTTCTTCCTCAGCCAATCCTCCCTCTTCAGCCGCAAGTCCTCCCATTAATTCGAATCCGGTGACCACTCCGCCCTCCGTCATCCTCTCTCAACAAGACCTCAGTCGAGCGTTTTCTCAAGCCTTGGGGGATACGTTACCTTGTATTTTGGCGGCTTTACAAAGTCACTCATCGAGTTCTTCGGCGGCGGGAAACGCGGCATCAGACACAATGTCGTCGGGCACAACGTCATCCGGTTCTGCTGTTATTAACCAACCACTGCCTTCTTCTGCAGGCCAGTCCTCAGGTAATTTGGTCGTTCCTCCATTTATCTCAACTTATTGCACGTTAGGCAATTCTTTGTTATCTTTGCCATCCGTGTTTGGTTCCCGTGGTGCCGCGAATGGATTGCCATCTTGACCAATCTTGACCAATGGCCTCGCACCTCGTATTGCTGCTCTTCTTGAATCCTGGTCCATCAAACAACATTGCACAAGGAAGGAGCTGGAATCTCTCATTGGCAATCTCCAACATGCATGTAAAGTAGTTCCTCAGGGGCCTACCTTCTTGCGACGTATGATTAATTTGTTGTCAGCCTTTCGACGTGATGACCACCCGATTAGGATCAACCAAGACTTTCGCTTAGACCTTCGCTGGTGGCGAGAATTTTTCCATTCTTGGGATGGTCTCAGTTTCCTGCTCTCCCCACAGTGGGCGTCCCTACCTGATTTTTACGTTTCCTCAGATGCTGCGGGTGCTCGGGGTTATGGTGCAATCTTTGATCATGAATGGTTTGTGGGTGAATGGTCAGCTGTTCAGCATCCCTTGTCAATTGCCTATAAAGAGTTGTTTCCCGTAGTTATCGCTGCTTCTTTATGGGGCCACCGATGGGCTTCAAAACGAGTTGAGTTCTGCTCAGACAACATGGCGGTTGTTAATGTTTTGCGTTCCGGCACCACGAAGGATCCAAACATGATGGTTCTTCTCCGTCACTTGTCACTTGTGGCAGCCCGACATTCCTTTGCCTTTACTGCCTCTCATACACCGGGTAAAGACAACTCCATTGCTGATGCCTTATCTCGTTTTGATTTTCAGCGTTTCCATCATCTTGCTCCTCACGCAGCTCCTGGGGCAACTCCAATTCCGTCAACGCTGCTGGCTCAGCTGCCCGTAATTTGACAGATAAATGCCAGTTCTACTCGCCAAGTTTATGCTTCTGCTCAACGTCAATTTTTAGAATTTTGTAGTCAGGATACTCCCATCGAGCCAAGTCAGCCCCTTTTACCAGCCAGTGAACAAACTCTCATGCGTTTTTGTACCCATTTGGCTGATCGTCTTCACCATTCTTTTTGCCCAAATGACAGGCGGCCCAAGCTCATGCTGAGAGGAGTTAATTAATTATTAACATAATAAATATACGAAACGTGACATATGGATGATATTTTGAATGCAGTTAAATGCAATTTAATGGAGTTAACAACAAAGAGCGCCAGTGTTGTTTGGAGTCAGCGGCGTTTCATACATGGGCATGCGCCAGATCCCATGTGCTCCTCGACGGAAGTGTGCCATAGCGTTCTCGGGCATTAGCGTGTTTATTAGCGTGGCAGTTCATGGGAGTTCGTCTTCAAGGCTTCCCCTTTGTCCTTATCCTGAGTAGCATGTGCATCATTTGTTTTTCGCTCGTCGTTTCGAATCTTATGGTTGTTTCTTTCGTTTGTATGGCACATCGTTCCAGGCGTGGAACAAACAACAGTGCGGCCACCATGTTGGATTCAAATCAGCCTTCTTCCTCAGCCAATCCTCCCTCTTCAGCCGCAAGTCCTCCCATTAATTCAAATCCGGTGACCACTCCGCCCTCCGTCATCCTCTCTCAACAAGACCTCAGTCGAGCGTTTTCTCAAGCCTTGGGGGATACGTTACCTTGTATTTTGGCGGCTTTACAAAGTCACTCATCGAGTTCTTCGGCGGCGGGAAACGCGGCATCAGACACAATGTCGTCGGGCACAACGTCATCCGGTTCTGCTGTTATTAACCAACCACTGCCTTCTTCTGCAGGCCAGTCCTCAGGTAATTTGGTCGTTCCTCCATTTATCTCAACTTATTGCACGTTAGGCAATTCTTTGTTATCTTTGCCATCCGTGTTTGGTTCCCGTGGTGCCGCGAATGGATTGCCATCTTGACCAATCTTGACCAATGGCCTCGCACCTTCTACTCGCCAAGTTTATGCTTCTGCTCAACGTCAATTTTTAGAATTTTGTAGTCAGGATACTCCCATCAAGCCAAGTCAGCCCCTTTTACCAGCCAGTGAACAAACTCTCATGCGTTTTTGTACCCATTTGGCTGATCGTCTTCACCATTCTTCCATTAAAGTATATTTGTCTGCAGCCTGTTCTTTACATATTGACTATGGCTTCGCGGACCCAATTGTCAATTGTCTTCAACTTCAGCGTCTCTTAAGGGGGATCAAATGACACCAGGGCTCAAATCTCCCTCAGCGCCAGCCAGTGACAGCTGACCTTATGTCTGTCTTGCACAAGTCTTTAGACTTTACTAACCCTGACAATGTCATGCTATGGGCAGCCTGCTGTCTCGGCTTCTTTGGGTTTCTTAGAGCTGGCGAATTTACAACAAATGGTACCTTTGATCCAACTGTGCATTTGACCGCAGCAGATCTTCAAGTAGACTCCTCCACAAATCCCCAAAGCTTCAGAGTGTTAATCAAGTGCTCAAAGACTGACCCTTTCAGGCAGGGTTGTTTCATCTATCTTGGCCGTGGTTCCTTGCCTCTTTGTCCTGTGACTGCATTAACAAACTACCTTCATCTTCGTGGGCCGGGCACCGGACCTCTCTTTATTTACCAGGATGGCTCCCCTCTTTCTGGATCACAGCTTTCCCCTTTTCTTCAAACCACTCTACAGGCAGCAGGTATTCCTGGAAAGTTTTCAGGGCATAGTTTTAGGATTGGAGCCACAGCAACTGCTGCTCAGAGAGGTGTTCCTGACCATCTCATTAAGACGATGGGTCACTGGTCGAGCGATGCTTACTTGTTATATGTGCGCACTCCTGTGGAAACCATCCTTCCAGTAGCTGAAAGACTTGCCTAACAGGTAAGGTGTTTCATTTGTCACTTATTTGCCAGTTAATGGGTGCCTCCGGATTTGGGCGTTTTCTCGGGGCTCTGGCTTCACCATCTATGAGCCTCTCTCTTCTCCGAGCTTGCTAGCTCGCTTGCTCGGAGGTCCTCCGGCTTGGCGTGGGGGCTCATGGCTGGCTTGCCAGGATTTGCCAGCCATGGGAGCAGTCTCCATCTAGGAGCTGGCTGCCAATAGGGGAAGCTCCTGGATATTGCAGGCACCCAACCTCCATTTTGCGATGCAGTTGTTAACCATGGCATTGGCTCAAACAACCTAAGTTTATCTGCCAACACTCGCTCACGCAGGCTCACCAAAAAACTGAACTTACTTTACAAAGTAAATAAACAGCCAATAATGTTTACATTTCACATCATATATATGTTGTCTAAGTGATGTTTCTTTACTGTTTTAAAGCTTTTAAATCGCATTTAACGTTTTTTTTTTATTCTTTAATGGCTAAAATACTGCAAGGGAGAACACTCGCAATGTGCGTAACACGCGACTGTCCGACTAAAGGAAGCCAAAAATTGCCTTATATCCTTTTCACTCTCTCCAAAACTTCACCTGGTGGGAGTTTGGAGACTGTACATGTACTTTTAAAGCAGCAAAGTTTTAGCCTGCATGCTTATTTTCAGTGTTCTAAGAATACAGAAAATATGAACATATTTTCCAAACTTTGGGCTACGTTTTTGTTTTGCAAACTGGACAGCAGAAAATGAAGTACTTCTTTGATCCTGCATGCATACATTCACGGAGCCTGATTGATAATGTCAAAATTGGCCGGTTAGCATACAGAGCGGCATGTTTCTGAGCTCTGAAGGTGTTTAAAAATGTGCAGTGCCATTTCTGTTGTGGGAGGTTTCACCGATGTAGCACGCAAACTATGCACGCAAGATCAAAGAAGCGTTTTGCATCCACTAGGTACAACCAACACTTAACGCTCAAGCCAAATTTAAAACATTTTGTTTAAACTTTCTGTTACTGTTGTTATTGTTCTAATTATTATTGTTGTAATGTTCTCTATTAAAATTTATACTTTGTCCTTCACCTTTTTGAAATCACAATGAAGATGGCTGACGCATCTGCCGAAACATATTTGCAAAACTCAAGTGTCGTGTTTTTCTTAAAACCGAAAGTCGTTTTATGAACGTATGCGCATCTATCTGACTAGAGATCTCAATGCGCGCGCTAGTTGCACCCGTAAGCTTTTGATTTTCTAAACTGCTTCACCCAGAGTCAATTCAATCTGACTAATTCTCAGATGAGAGGTCAGTAATAAGTCAGGTAACTGTTTTTCAATAGTTGCTTGTTTTTATAGCGAGTTTGAAAGAGGGCTTGAAAAGAAAATCTTCTGCACGTCTGATGCATACATGCATATGTTATCGTAAATTGGGTGTTACAGAAGAAGCCATTCAAATGATTTGAATGGCGGTTACTGTTTTAAACCTACACGTAGCTCTTAGCTCTAACCGAAACTCTAGCTCTAACTGTGTACCAAGGTTAGGGTTAGCGTTTCAATTTGGGGTTAGAATTTGAGGTTAGGGTGAGCAGTTTGGGTTACGGTTAGAGCTAGCTCCGGTTTGCTTGCGGATAGCTTTCCATCCGGTGTGCTTGCGGTTAGCTATTTTTTGTTGTTTGGGTCCACACTTGATACGTTTGCTTCGGCTTCAAGCAGCAAGTACGACACTCTACTTTTGTGCCACGTGTTGTGTTGGTCCGATTTAACGAACGCGAAGTAAACATGCATGGCAGTCGCTGTCAACTTTAAATTGCCCTGGTTTTCCCATTCCACTTTAGTTTTGTTTTCAGTAAAGCGCTGTTTTCTCTCACTTCTCCAATCCTTACATCATCACATTACACACACTACAAAAAATCCCGCGAAATCAATACAGGACTTCTTTGCTTTCGCCTGCGTCTATCGATCGATGATTATTTAATGCTGCACCTGAAGCATTTTATTTTCACAAGCAAATCGCTATCCTTTTTTCCTTTCCTCACACGTCAGCTAAACCTCACAATGGAGGGACGCCTGTCCCTCCAGTCCATACTAAGCTCTCTTATTTTAACGAGCCCCATTTTTCAATTCAATCGATTTTAAATATTAGTACCCAGTCCCCTGCTCGTTTAGAAAATGGCCAATACCGACGGACTCGAATTTTGGCTAAATTGAACATTGTCAAAACAACTTCAAATTCCGCATGCAGGTTTGTTTACGTGTGTTAAACATTGTCCTGTATTTCATTTCATCTTTAATTTCTATATGAATGGAATTCCGTTTGAAAGTGGTACATTTAACAGAAACTATAATAGCGAAGTGTGCAAGTGACGCCATGACTCAGACAAACAAACCGGAATGGCGGACGATTTTCCAAAAACACTTTCTAAAACAGCTGGTGTTCCTGAAACACTTTTTTGAAACGAAAACTTTGCCAAGCTAGATTCCTTCTTTTTCTCAGAACACGCTGATGTTTTCTGAGCCTCTTGGGGGTATAGTCATTTACATTCAATTTTCGGGTAAAGAGTAACAGGTAACTGGTAACAGGTAATTTTTTAAATTCTTAAGAACGGCTGACTGTTAGGACCGAGAACTCTCTGTCACCGACCTATTTGGCCAATCGCTCATATTTTGCTCAAAGATACCCTTTGGTGATATATATTTAAAAATCGTATTTAAAAGTTCCAGCGATTTTTTATTTTTCAGAAATTCACGAAAAATTGAAAACGCGGTCAAAGTGCGGTTTTCCTTCCGATCAAATGCCCGAAATATGGTGCACGGACGAAGCTACGTCAAACTCGTGAAATAGCTTCAATTACCGCCAAACTTTACACAAAGATGGAAAAACGACTAACAAGCATCCCTAACTTGTAAAAAATCCGAAATTTGTTGAAATTGTGATTTTGCGAGCCATTTTATCAACCTCCTTGACGAGCGATTAAAATGGCGGCAAAATATAGGTCATGTTCAACAGCATAAAAATACCCCTGGTACCTAATTTTTCGATAATTTTACTTTACAGCCCTGAAATATCATTATTAAACATTCACCATGCCAAGTTTCAGGGTCGAACTCGAAACGCTTCCCGCTGAGAAAATAAAAAATATCTGCGATACGATCAGCTCAAATGACAGACGATTTATTAGCGAATTTGAGGCTACTCACCTTCAACTTGCCGATAAAATTCGAAAATTAATTTTATTTCCGTCGATTTATGTTTTAGACCTCAAGAAATATCCACTGGTATGTCAAAAAACACATTCAGAAGTTTTAGAAGCCATTAAAAGTCAAATTTGAGCTGAAACTGTCCTGCCATGTCTGATCTTATCGTCGCATTTTATACCCCTAATGTAAACAAACGCTTTGACATGTCAAACGTGAGAGATTATTTCCAAAAACCTTTTCAAACATTTCACAACAACATTAGAGTCATTTTAAGATCGTTAGAAAAATAGCGGTATGGTGTTCTAGATTAGCAATTCAAAGGACTGTTTTATCCAGCTGAAAGTAATTGAGATTTCAGTACGCCGTTACCATCTTCATGCATTATCGTTGCTCGAGAGGTCAAGATGTCGAGAGGTTAATTTGGTGATGTAAACTGTCATATACTGGAAGAAAGCAACATCGAACTTTGTTGATAACAAGTGTAAGTGTTTATACAGTGTAATAGCAAGTTCAAAACAAATTTCGCCTAAATAATTTGCGAACAAGAAGCGAAACTGTCCGACCCCAAGCACAAAATGCATTTGCAAAATAGTCTCAAGAATACTCAAGAAATAGTCTTAAGAAACATACCATAACTGGGCGCACATCCATCTCAGTGCCACATCATTATTGTTTACACCATCTCAAGCTTTCTGTTACTGGGATTTAGGGCCATTTAGTCGATTTTCCATACATTTTGCTATCGGTATCAGCGTTGCGGATTGACATTCGAAACTCGAATGAAATGTCACGCAACCTGATGACCAGTCATGTCACGAACACGCTGCGAAATTCGCAAGTCTTGAAGACATGAAATAATGTAGAGGGCTTTTAGATCATTCTTTGTCCTCAGCAACTGCATGTTTCTTGTTTAAGTGGCTTTTTCCGTGGCTACAGTGCGCTATTCAAAACAAGCCTTGTCTTTGAGTAAATACCTTTCCAGAAGCAAAACTATGCCTTTGCGAAGATGATTTCTGCTAAATTGTAAGAAATTATTTTTAGGGATTTTGTTAGTGGGAGAAAGATATCATGGCAGTTAAACCAAAAGATGGATGGGCTATCAGAGCAGTCAAGACATTTTATGTGATATTAAAGCAAAAATTGATCACGGATTGATCACGCATTGGCTTAACGCGGTAGCGAAGGGCGGTGCTACCTTCATATGTCCCGTCGAACGGGGATCCCGTTAGACTACGAGCAGCCCCTATGTTATGGGGTTCCAATGTTGGTCTTTAAGTCTAACCTGGCGTCGTTGAATGTCAAAATTATATTTTTGTTGCACATCAAAATCAGATTGAAATGTGTGTACATAAATAGCCATATTGTAATATTGTGGTAAAAAAAAAAAAAACAAGACACCCTCGTCACTTCCGGTCTGAGATTGGGTTTACAATTTAACTTGGCCTGAGATAGGGTAGCAAATTTGAGCTTTTCAGACGAGGAAGTTAAGGGTTCAGCCTCCTGTGCAGACGTTCCTTCCGCTTGTCACGCGTTTTGAAAAGAGTGTCTGCGTAAAAGAACAAGTATGGGTTTTTAGACACCAGCGCAGCGCGGGAAGTGTAATGGTCCCGAGGCGCTGATGGTGTTCGTCTTTTCCAGACAACTGAATCTCGGGTCTCCTTCTTCCCTCGCCCAGATCAGGGAGTGGAGAGGGGGAAAGGACTCTCATATGAAACAGACTGATCGACATACAGCAGGATCAATGGTGTTACAAAGAAACAAAATGTTCGCATTAAGACCTAACTCATTAAAATATCAGACACTTTTCATAATTTGGGTCGGACAGTTTCGCTTCTTTAATGTAATATGAAAGCTACTGGGCTTACACAACTTCGTAAGGAGTTTTGAGTGGGCTTATAACCGGAGGGGATTATATCCGGGAGGGGGGGGGGGGGGGGGGGCTACAAGCGGAATAAAAAAAACGTTTCGAAACGAACCACGGCAGTGTTGATCGAAATACGCTTTTAAGTTAGAAAGTCATAATAAAGCAACATTTATCCCTGTTCATTACTGGCACCCAGGAGAGGGGGGCTTACTTTAGGGGGGGGGGGGGGGGGGGGGGAGGGGCTTATAACCGGATGTATTTTTTCTGTTTCCAGGTACATGGGCCTATAGCGAGGGGAGGCTTGTAACCGGAATTTTACGGCATTTTGATCACCTGCTAGATACGTCTGTAGTAAAACGGGCTAAAACAATTCCAAGAACGCTGACATGGGATCGAAATAATCGTTCCATACAAAGGCTGTGTCAACAAGTACGGGCATTGTATAACTAAATTCGCTGACTAGCTTTACATATACCCCGTCTCAGACCTCAAAAAGCTCAAATTTGCTACCTCATCTCTCCACAATGCTAAAATATCGCTATGTATTTAATTTACGCACATTTCGAAACAATTTGATGTTGATGCGCAACAGAATATAAATATGACGGCATAATTTTCCTCCATTCATTAACCCCAAATTAGAGTAAAAGGCCAAAATTGGAACCCCATCACATACCTAGAAGGTGAAAAATTGGAACACATCTAGCGGGACATATGAAGGTAGCAACCCCTCCCCCCGCCCCCGCCTCTTCGCTGCGCCGTTTATCCAATGCGAAATTGACCATTTTTGGTTATCACATAAGACGTCGTGGCTGCTCTGAGAGCCCATACTTCTTTTGGCATAGCTGTCATGATGCATTTCTTCCACTAACAAAACCCCTGAAAATAATTTCTTATAATTTAGTACAAATCACCTACACATGCAAATAGATTACGACGAGGATAATCAAAAGATGGAGGTCAGTAAAAGGCAATTCCTTTTAAATAGTGCACTATAGCTATAGCCCGCCGTGCAGCCGGATTTGACACAAAACCAGCTTGGTATAGTCCCACGGAGGCTTCCACATGAAGAGAGCGGGAAACACCTAAAGGAGACTAATCTGAGCGTGGCTTAAGCGTTTTTGATCCCCAAAAGATACCAAAGTATTAAAAATAGGATTTACATATTTTTATATTTTTTCGTGTGCAACCCTAAAAGAGACCTGCTAAAATATTGGCGTTTTACCAGGAAAACCCTAAGTAAGACCAAAAATTCGAACTTTACACCCCCGAAGCGAGACGACGAACATCCCCACCCTTTTCATATGGGAGTCCCCCAAGGAATATAGTCTATACCGGCTGTTTAGACTGTCTGCGATGAAGGCTATATACAAAAAGTCATTCAGGAACGGGAAACAATCGCTTAGGAATACAACTAATGAGAAAGCTCTCTATTATATTTCATTACTTCAAGGCTTTTGAAATATATTAAAAAAAAGTTTCGCGAGGGAATTGTCCACGTGACATGACTGGTCATCTGGTTGCGTGACATTTCATTCGAGTTTCGAATGTCAATCCGCAACGCTGATACCGATAGCAAAATGTATGGAAAATCGACTAAATGGCCCTAAATTCCAATAACAGAAAGCTTGAGATGGTGTAAACAATAATGATGTGGCACTGAGATGGATGTGCGCCCAGTTATGGTATGTTTCTTAAGACTATTTCTTGAGTATTCTTGAGACTATTTTGCAAATGCATTTTGTGCTTGGGGTCGGACAGTTTCGCTTCTTGTTCGCAAATTATTTAGGCGAAATTTGTTTTGAACTTGCTATTACACTGTATAAACACTTACACTTGTTATCAACAAAGTTCGATGTTGCTTTCTTCCAGTATATGACAGTTTACATCACCAAATTAACCTCTCGACATCTTGACCTCTCGAGCAACGATAATGCATGAAGATGGCGACGGCGTACTGAAATCTCAATTACTTTCAGCTGGATAAAACAGTCCTTTGAATTGCTAATCTAGAACACCATACCGCTATTTTTCTAACGATCTTAAAATGACTTTAATGTTGTTGTGAAATGTTTAAAAAGGTTTTTGGAAATAATCTCTCACGTTTGACATGTCAAAGCGTTTGTTTACATTAGGGGTATAAAATGCGACGATAAGATCAGACATGGCAGGACAGTTTCAGCTCAAATTTGACTTTTAATGGCTTCTAAAACTTCTGAATGTGTTTTTTGACATACCAGTGGATATTTCTTGAGGTCTAAAACATAAATCGACGGAAATAAAATTAATTTTCGAATTTTATCGGCAAGTTGAAGGTGAGTAGCCTCAAATTCGCCAATAAATCGTCTGTCATTTGAGCTGATCGTATCGCAGATATTTTTTATTTTCTCAGCGGGAAGCGTTTCGAGTTCGACCCTGAAACTTGGCATGGTGAATGTTTAATAATGATATTTCAGGGCTGTAAAGTAAAATTATCGAAAAATTAGGTACCAGGGGTATTTTTATGCTGTTGAACATGACCTATATTTTGCCGCCATTTTAATCGCTCGTCAAGGAGGTTGATAAAATGGCTCGCAAAATCACAATTTCAACAAATTTCGGATTTTTTACAAGTTAGGGATGCTTGTTAGTCGTTTTTCCATCTTTGTGTAAAGTTTGGCGGTAATTGAAGCTATTTCACGAGTTTGCCGTAGCTTCGTCCGTGCACCATATTTCGGGCATTTGATCGGAAGGAAAACCGCACTTTGACCGCGTTTTCAATTTTTCGTGAATTTCTGAAAAATAAAAAATCGCTGGAACTTTTAAATACGATTTTTAAATATATATCACCAAAGGGTATCTTTGAGCAAAATATGAGCGATTGGCCAAATAGGTCGGTGACGGAGAGTTCTCGGTCCTAACAGTCAGCCGTTCTTAAGTACATATCATGTCACCATTACAATACCATTGTTGAGATCTTAACATAAAAAGGCTAACCCGAGAGCTAATCAGGCTAACCGGTACACTATGAAGGCTAACCGGTTCGCCAGAATCATTCCAGTTAGCATGAATAGCGCTGCGACCAGTTAGCATGGTTATGGTTATTCTCAATAATGTTAAGGGTAACATGATATTTATATATAATATCTAGATTTAGGCAAGCCTAAAAGCGGAGCTCCCATTTATTATTTTTTGCTTGAGTTAATTACAGTGTTACTAAATAAGTAGCCACACTATTTGTAAGCTTATACAGTAGCCTATATAGGTACAAAATAAATAAATTTTGAATCGCTCAGTTTAAAACATCTTACATGTAAAAACCTCTCATAGTTTTGTTGACGAAAGCGATGTCAACACAGCCTAGTCCCTAGGCGTTCTCCTCCTCTCTCGGGCGAGCGGGAGGTCCACGTAAGGGCCTGGGAACGGGTCGGCGTGCCGGCCGGAGAACGCCTAGTGAATAATGGCAAATCTACCCCCGAATTTCACGTTTTTACCCCCGTTTTCAATTCGATTTTTTGGGGTTCTGACAACAAGCATTGGGAAATGAAAAGCATTTATGAGAAGTTCTATCATCGGTCTAAAGATCCGTTGAACAGGAATGGATTATTTTGTGTTCTTTAACAAGAATTTAGTTCGAAAAGTGAAGACCCGTGAGACTGTTCAAGTGGCCGAATGGCGCGAATCTGTGTTGGTTACGACTTTTGAACGTTCTAAAGTCAAGGTATAAACGTCCCTACTTGGGCCATAGATTTTCCGAATTTAAACAGACATGTTTTGCTGGCTTCGAAGAGGGTGACACGTACAAGAAGTGATGTGACTCTGTAAATTTTCCTCCACAATTGGTAAGGTTACCAGCTGTGCTTAAAGTGCTTTATAATGAAACGTAGCCGATGAAAATGGATGTTTTGATGGCAGAATTCTCTTCTGATAGTTTTCCAAGATACCGCACACGCTTAAAGATTTATAACATCTTAAAAAGGAAAGCAGCAGGCTAACCCTATTTATTCGAGTTCACTTTACTCAAAAATTATATGTTCAGCCCCCAAACAGTGTGGTAAATGATTTATGGGGAAGTTCATTCAAGAGGATTTTGAGGTAGAACATGAATTTCCAAATCATCTGGTTATCTTATCATAATCTGAGATTAAATAAAAGTCTGTACATTTGACTTGTGTTTATTGTTTACATATATAAAGTTGACCACTGGAAAATTTACAAATAATATAGGTGACTGCATGATAAAGACTGCTTAACATTGCAAGAACAGTTCCAACAGATATACTCAGGGATTTGCTCATCGTTTTGGTAGGTGGAAATTAGAATGCCAAACATTGCTCATTGAGGGAACCAGGATAAAATGGGAGTGGGGAGAGTGAAAATTATTCAAAAATTTACCTAAAACATTTGGCAGGGAAAAGAGCTAAAATAATTGGCAGCAAAACAAGTGGAGCCACTGAGTTCAATTGTGCGATGCCAATGATAGGATAAATTGAGATGAGAGAAGTGACTTGTAAAATATATTGTAATACAAAAACTTAAAATGTAAAGAAATAAAAATATTGCATTGGTTCTTAGCTCGACGCCCTTTGCTCCACAAGGAGTCTGATGGAATAAAGAAAGATTGGTTCTTAGCTCACAAGCACTTATCCCCAGCAAGATCCAGACTTCAACACCATTTTGAAGTTAATAAACTGTACAGGACTGGGCGAAGATTTTTCTTGCATCATAATTCTTGATCTGTTTGCATATCATTTCACCTGCTAAATTATGAAGGTTGGTCTGAAGAGCTCCACAAGGTTCATTAGTTCAAGCCGGTTTTACATTTTCAATAATCAATTGCATGGCTATTTATGTTTATTGATGAACCTGCTTCAAAAGGTCAGGTAAAAAATAGGTATGACTTCTTGGCATTATTTCAAAAAACTAGTAGAAAATGGGACATGATTTGACAGTCTGATGCAACCATGAGATAACTAATGATTAACTTTGGAATTCTCTCAAAACTCCCTCTAGTGACCCTAGTGGACTGTGTAAGTACAAATTCAATTAGCCTGCATGCAGCCATCAGCTATTTCCTTGAGTAAAAACAAAAGAAATAGGATATGTCTACACGCAAGCTAAAATGCCATTTGCTGTCTCGTACCAATAATAAAATTATTATAATACTATTATATAGATAATACTGCTCAGTATTATTTTCTACTCCTCATTTAGTAACGAAGAGTTTGTTAGGTGCACCAGAAATCTATTTCACTAGAAGTTGTAAGCTAAGTGTGCAGATTGATTGGCATTGTTGACATTTGACGGTTGTGAAATAAAAAGATAAACAACCATACATATAGTTAATTTGCACTGTTTCTTTTGATTTAATCCTTTCTAAGCCAACTGATCCCAATATCAGTTCACTGAAGAGTTTATAGCAAACAAAACAGCCCCAGGGGAAGTGGTGCTTAAATTACTGGTATCTCTGAAAAATATATATGCATGCAGGACCATGAAAAACCACAACCCTAAAAACAACAACAAGAGGAACTAAAAGAAGCACAAACAAGACTGGGAAAGCTTAAGGATCTAGTTCATGACATTTTAACAACTTTGGATCACTGTGAATAAACATAAACATTAAAATACACCAATAAAATTTATGTGATCATGTACACGCTGTAGCTTATGCAACACAAGATCAGCTTTTGAATAAAGCCTTTTTTGACGTAATGCCAGCACTTTGATGGATGAAAGCTCGAAACCATCAAATACATTTCAGGACCAGTTATAGTACTGACCTAACAGGGAAATCAAACATTTAATTTGAAACAGGCCGTCCTACCTGAGTTCGCACATGTTTGTTTTAGGTTCACTGACTTAAGACGAGTCTAAAAAGCGAAGACTAATTTTGAAAGCGATACTGGCCAACTTGCAGTCGCGGTAGTATAGGCAAACAGTAGGCTTATAACTAGTCAGATCAACACACCAGGATATCATCCTTCGCTCAGATGCGAAAGTAGGAAAAAGAACGTATCAAGAAGCGCGTAGATGAGACTGTTTTTGCCACAAAACCCGATCGCGTTTGTTCATTTATGTTCTTTTAAAGAAAACAGAGCAAATTCGCTGATTTTTACAGCGTATTTAACAAGCATTGGTCGCCTTGCCTTTAACCGCTTTCAGCGAGACGTACACCACGTCTTATCCTGAACCAGTTGTTGTGCAATGGAATCAATAGTAAAATAATTGAACGAAGAATCGGTAAAATGAAATGGTCTTACACGCTTGTAAATATGCGAGCAATAGTCTTGTAACTCCGTCTAGTCAGAATAATTAGCGAAATTTTTCAGAGTTTGATGTCAAGGGCCGCCATCTTGGATTTGCCATTATTCACTAGGCGTTCCCGCTCAGTGTCATTCGGTGACGTCAGGAAATTTCGCGCCAAATCGATAAGCGGGAAGGGAACGCCTGGGTACTAGGCTGATGTCAACATATTTCGAGGTTAAACCTTTTGACTTTTATTGTCTGTGACAGGTCCTAAAATTGAAATTGACTAGTGCACTTTGTTGGGTTCCTCACGTACGCACGTAGGCGCAATCAACAGATCTTAGTAAAACGTTTTACGACGTACGTTTACTGTACACTAATTAATACACCCTTATGAGTTATCCAGTGTAAAAAGGACCTTGATCTTGCTTTGATTTACTACAAAACATTTAGGGCAAAAAATCAACTTAAGGCAAAAACAAAATACAGAAAAATAAAGTAAATCGCTGCTAAACACAGTACACCACGCAAACTGAGAAAATCACGGCGGCAAAACAAACTCTGCAAATTGATGGTGTCGTTTATGTTAGTCATTTGTAAGATTTTGTGTAAGAATTGTGGTAGTTTGTGACTTGGGAAGTGGTTTACGCTAACTCAGAATAAGCTTACAATGTTGTCTTGAACCGTCTTCTTTTCGCTGCGGTTTGGTTGCATGATTAACTAATTCTGTTTTATCGTACGCGTTGCTAAATACCGGCTTAAAGAATTTTATGCAGAGAACTGATTCAATTTTCTTCATTTGTGGTAAGCAAATATGCGGTAGGTAAAGCCCGGGAGGTAAAGTCTGAACTCACTCAGCCAAACTTAGGTAACTCACAACGAAATTGGCGAAATATTGGTTTACGCGTACAAGATTTCAACGCACTCTAGCTCGCTGATAAAAGCTGTAAAAGAAACAAAACAAATGCTATCGAGTAACAAAAAGAGCGGTTGGATAATGGATCACTTAAATATTTTTTGGTGTGCAGTATCGCTGAGTACTCGTTTTTGTTTGCAAGATGTTTCTGTACGGATAATTTGTAATTTACAAATTGAAATCGTGATTTTGACCCGTTAAGCTTAATAATTTAATATTGTTTTCAAAATCCAATTAAATGAACATCGCAGTTAACTCGACTAAAACACAAAACAATTAGTCCAAATGAAATATTAAATAAACAATGTCTGTATAAAATGTACAAACATGAACAAGTTTGAAAGCAGCATTAATTGAATTGTAAATATTTACGAAAAGATGTGAAAACTGACACAATTTCAAATTCGCTCATAAATGAAGTATAAACAGATTCTCATGCACAACAAAAAAGACTTATGCTTAGTGCATACATTTACGTTTGTTACCTCATGTTTGGAAAAGGCTTCAAACCAGCACAATAATATCTGAAGCGAACACGCTACTCGTTGTAAGCTTACTCGAACACCACCGACATATACATGTTTTGAATTATCAGCGAAGATCGGTCTTTCCTTTCCTTTCGGTGTAGTTGTTAAACGTCTTTTATCCACCACTTAGTGACCTTCACCAGCTCTGAGCTCACTTTTATATATTTCAGTTCAATGTCAGCTCAATTAACTTTTCAGCCTTGGTCAGCCGCAGTGCTTCAACTCTTGGTGTTGTCCGATGTATATCATGTTCAAGTCGGCAATTATTTTGGATCTTTCCGTTAAGCAGTTGTCCTAAATCATTTGGCATGAGTTTCCATGATGTTGATGAGTAAACAGAGTGAGAAATATTCACGAAGAACTATGTTTTCCAGAATGCTTTCTTCGCGTCTTTCATTCAAGTTAAAAGGTGAACAGCGTACCAAAATTTGCCGCCTTTTCATACAATCGCTTCGTTTAAGTTGCAATGAAATATCCAGATCATGAGAAACATGAGAAAAAACTATAAAGCGATACAATCTTTTAGAAACTTCTACGACAAAGAAGTTGACTCTTAACAAAGCAAAAAATGTTTTTGCGTTACTTTTTGCGTGAGAAGGACTCCAAATCAAAGACAAAGACAAACTTGTCCCCTGGTCTAATCCGTGCGTACCGACAGCACTCTGCGATTTTATCAAAAGCAGATGAGTCAAGACCTCTAGTGTGTCATGACAGAGGCGGATATTTTAATTTAAACTTTACCAGCGTGTAAATGTCGTTTAAATGTGCGAATTTGAATTTAACGCCTTCTATCTTTTTTTAAAAAGGCTGTTTTAGAATTTCGCTTCTGTCATGACACACTACAGTATCCCTGGTATACCTCTCTGCAATGCTAGCTCATGAAGTTCTAAATCCGCGATGAATTTTTGGACACAAAATTGTCTGAAAAGTCCAAACGTTAGATTTCCGAAGGTGTTCCGATTAAAACACGAGTAGGGAAGGTAATTATGGTAATTGCATTCCACGCTTTATGTCAGAAAAGAACAATGCATTTTCAAAGAGAACACCCTTATGAATTGTAATGCATTTACTCTAATTTTTTTATTTCTAATCTTTGATGTTTAAATGTATAAATCATTGAAACAAGGATATCTATTTTCAGATCCGATTTATTACATGTTACGTTTGAGTAAACATTTTGCTCACAGGATCCGTGCCACACGTGAACACTTTAAATCACGCGCCATATTTTATCATAGTTATTTTATTCAGTCAAGAATGTTTCGTACACTTGTCGATGTCAGTCGTTGCACTTCGTGCATACGCTTTCAATAAATGCATAATGGTGAGCCTGATGTGTCACCCGCGACCTGAAAAAAAAAAACAGAGAATAATTTGCAACTTTCTGTTGGGATAAAATCATAATTTTGGACCGCCATCTTGGATGATTCGGTGTTTTCCATGAATGAAATCATTACAGGCTCCATTTTCAAGTTGTCAACTGGTGATATTTTGTACTGCATCTGCATCGGCGAAAACACGTGGCGATCACGTCAGCTGATGTTTTGCTCAAAATCTGGTGTTATCGTGACAGTGTGATTGTTGGATACCAGATAGTTATAGCCAACTCTGTGCTACAAGCCTTGATGGTTATCTACAATCTCATGTCCAACTCATGCTCGTGAAATAATTGCTAAAAATTACCTGTTACCAATGGCGTAGCTGTTACCCTTTACCCTTGACTTGTTACATGTACATTACCTGAAAAAATAGATGCTGCGAGCCCAAATCAAGCATGAGTCGACAGTCAAGTTTGAGTCAGTGTCTAAAATTACTTTTAATCGGGAAGTTTTCTATTCATCAATCTTTTTTGTTATTAGAGCACTGTACTTCAAACCAGTTGGTTTGAAGACAAGTGCTTGCCTTATTTCACCATTTGTAACTGATTAGGGCGTCAATCTGCGAGTATATGAGTACTTGAGCACATGTACGGTTATTGGGGAGCAGCCTTCATGTTTATAGAGATGATGTTAAGCTCACAAGTTTTTTGGTGCCAACAGGCAGGGAGACTGTACGCTCATTTAAGGTCGCAGGGGACACCTTAGGCTCATCATTATGCATTTATTTCAAGCGTATGCAAGAAGCGCAACGACTGTCATCGACAAGGGTACAGAATATTCATGACTGAATAAAATAAGACGCATGATTTGAAGTATTCACATGTTGCAGGGACCCTGTGACCCCTTTGACATTTCTTTGCATTTTAAAATCTGCTGTAAGAGAACTTGTCTTGTTTATAAAATTATTTTATTTTACAGTGCATTTTGGTTCTATTGTTTTTTTGTAACATCGAAAGCAGTGCTCTGCATTGTCCTTTTCTGATCTCAACAATTAAGCGCGGAATGCAATTACTATAATTACCTTCCTTGTTTGTCCTTGTGTTTTAATCGGAACACCTTCGGAAATCTCAAAGTTTGGATTTATCCGACAATTCAGCCCAGATTTAGAACTTCGTGAGCTAGCACTGCAGAGAGGTAAACTAGGAATACTGAAGTGTGTCATGTCAGAAGCGGAATTCTAAAAGAGCGAAGAATAGAAGGCGTTAAATTCAGATTTGCACATTTAAACGAGTTGTACTCGCTGGCAAAGTTTAAATAATAAAAAAAATCCGCTTCTGTCATGACACACTAGAGGTTTTGACTGATCTATTTTTTTTATAAAATTACAGGATGCTGTCGTCTACTCGATCCGCAAACTTGGACACAAAATCGTGGAGTTTTCAATTTGGCACTAATGGCGCGCTAGCGTTGCCCCAAAGCGCAATCTACCAAATCAAAGACAACATTCGTAAACGTCAATTATTTTTTTAACGGTCTCTGAAAAATTTCAGCTTGATCTTAACCAACACAGCCGAGATATAAGTATTTTCAAAGATGTAGGACAAGCAAAATTTTGCCTAATGAATTTATTGATGGATAGGTGGCCCCCGTAACCTTAACCTCTTTAGTGCTAAGTGCTTTCCTTTTCCCACTTTATTTACATGTAGGATAAAAGGGTTGGGGATGGAACTGGAAAATGGAATGGAAGACAACTCTTTGTTTGTCCCAAAGATTATGCCATGTTTGTTGGGCTAGAATGTGTTTTAAAAGAAGAAGACTTTGATGGGAACCTTAAACAGACTGCAGCAAAGCAAACATATGAGAATCAGGATCATCACCAGGAGGGAAATGGTGACATAACATCAGGTAAAGACTCCTCAAATGTTCTTGATTTGATTTGTATATGTAATCGAATGGGCCCAAGGGTAATAAAGGATGAATTTCACATGCATTTTCAAAGTTTTCACAAAATTGCCCAAGTCATCACGACAAGGGCAATTTGAGAAACTCTGAATTTGCAAGTGAAATTAATCCTTAATTGCACGAGGGCTCATCGTGATTACATGTTTATCACATAAAGGGCAAAAGTTTGTAAATGGGGTCCACCATGGTGTAAACCGGTAGGCAAGAATATTTGCTTGTAGCAAAATGAACACCTTCATAATCGAGAATTGGAAAAGCGTACAGTACGCAATTCACTCATAATAGTTCCTTCACAGATAAAACTGAAAACAGTTTAAATTTTATTTATCTTTGTTTGCGAAGCTTCCCACTGCTCGGATATGCTGCATCAATAAATGTCATAAAGAAAGTGTCCCAACGAATTTTAATAACTTCTAGCTACTTCTTAAAACCTGACATTCTCCTTTCCACAGCGAAAACTGTAAGTGCCAACAAAGTTTATGTCCTTTACCTTTAGGCTCTGTTTGTAATAAGGCGTAGCAAAGCAAAACAAAGATATATTATCTGTCAGTCTCAGCCGCCATGAATTTCTTTTCTTTGTCTAGCGCCAACTGTCCAGAAGTTTTTTCAGGCTGTGACAAACGAATCTGTATTTAAAACTCCTCTTTCTATTCCACCAAGGCATCACTCATTTCTGCCTGCCGATTTCACATTTGATGAAATACCGCATTTGTATCAAACTCAGAAGCATTGCATTTCTGAACCTTTTTCAAACCTCGTTTCAAGAGGGAAACCAACTCAGTGCAGTCGATACCTGCTCAGCCAATCAGGAGCAAGTAATCATGGCCTTTTGTATACCAAAAGGGCCCTCGTAACTAAGAAAAAATGCCATTTGTCTCAACCAATCAGCGTTCAGTAATTTTGCCCGTATGTGATAAGTGTTGCAATTACTTGGGCGGGCAACTCTACAGTCAATGTTTCAGTGGTGATTTGTATCATTATCTTCCTCTACTGCACATTTTCTAAATTTGCCTGAAATTGCCAAGTTCCGTTTGAGTTGTGAAGTGTCGAAACTGAAATAATACCAGTCTATTTCAAAGGGGGAAAATAATTGCCCTGATGTGGTTGACTGTTTATGAAGTCGAAAAATCGATTTCGCTCATATTTTGCATAATGATAGGTCGTAGTGAGAAACTAAACGGACTGCAGTTAGTTTGTCCTGATACAGCTTCCTTTCGTAGAAATATGCAAAAAACGATTTCGCCCCGTTTGGGCTCAAAATCCACTTCCGGTTAGACTGAATTTTGTGAAAATTTGATCGTCTCGCGCATTATACTACAGCTGTTTATGAATCTTTCAACGATATTTATAATCTTTTCAGGTCTTCATTGTATGACTGAGCGAAAAATAAAACAAATCGGGATAGTTTTGAGCCCGAAACGAGCCAAAACTGACAGACTAAATTTGCAAATGTGTCGCGAGCGAAATTATGCAGTAAAACATTGCCATTTTTTTCTATGGGCGATAACTTTAAATATCGTAAAAATACTTTCTATGGGTAAACTATACACCCATCTGCTATACTATCAAAAAAAAATCTCTGGGGAGATGGTTTTTAGTGGCCCGCTTTGGCCTGTGTTTATCACTAATTTTGGCGAAAATCTGTTGTTTGAAGTGTAAACAATTGCGTGACACGGCTGGTCACAATTCCCGTGGGTTTTCAAGTTTGGATTGAGAGTCGGTAATAATATTGGAAAACGAATAGATATCACCCGCTTATTGTACATAGGAACTTAAAAAGAGATACTTTTCTTTAATAATTTATAACGAATTTGGATCTATCTTTTAGGTGGTTCTTTTCCCGCGGGTAGCTAAGTGCTGTTTACTTTTCTTCAGCTGAAATTTAAATTAGATAAACATGTACGTTGTTTTGTCCATACGTAGTGTATTTACCTTCAATAATTAATTACTAGTAAGAAGACAGCGGGTGATACTGGGGTGCTCTGCTTGATGAGCTTGTTTTATACAATTTTCCATACGACGATAACCTACTCATCCTGACTCATACGAATGGCCGATTTAGTCGATTGACAACTAACCTATTCTCAGTGGTCGGCCCACACTAAAATCAGTAACAAATTGTTTTAGGGTGGATTTCACTGTCTGTAATAATGATATGAAATAGTAATGATCTGTTTAGAGAATTCATAGCGTTCAGCGTCGGCAAAAAAACAAAACAAAACAAAAAACAATGACGAAAGGTCGGATAGTCCAGCACACGATTAATAAAAATATTATGACATCGAAAATTTGTTTGCGCTTCAGTTATACTTGGTGCACATGTAAAAAAATCCCCACTTTCACTTCATTCGTTGCACGATCATTCTAGGGATATTTTTTGGTCTTGTGTCAGTTCTGTTCTAGGGTCTTCTAGTACTGTACGTTCCCTAGATAAGCACATTACATTTGTGGACATGAACTGCAATCACTGGTGAATCTAGTGGAGAGGAAGAGGACCAGTTCTTCCCTTTTGTTTTAAAACATCGGAATTTTCTTGTCATAAAATCAGTGCCAACTACATTCCGCCCTCACCCCCGCCCCTTTTAAAGAAAGGAAAGGCCTCTTTTCTTCGCCGCTCCTTTTCTCTGGTCCTTTTGATCCGCTGTTCACAGATAGCGGTTCATCTACATCTACATCTACATTTAATTTGGTCGGTAAAAATCTACAGATATCACACCAACCGTTAAAAACTAAAATGAATGTTAAAAATTTAAAAAACTAAATAAAACTAATAAAATAAAATATTAAAAGCTATTAACTAACTTAGATTTAAAACTATTTACAGGTTTCAGTTGCATAAGGGCAATGTTCTCTATGCGAAACGTCCCTGAAAATTGTTAGCCAATTTTCGGAGGATGGAGAACTTTTGTACTTAAAATGAGTGGGACGGGATGGGATGAAGCCAGCAGGACTGTGGAATGTCAGAGGTCGAGGCGGGTGGGGCGTGGGGTGACTTGCGGGGTGGAGTTTCACAATATTTCAACAACGAACATGTACGTGGAAAAAAGCACCTACGAATCCTACTTAGGCAATACGTAATACTGATCTCGATCAAATGCTAATAAAATGGATTTCTCAATTCTCAAACACTGGGTGGAGAACAGACAACTGCTTTGCAGGTTTTCACTTAGCCTGTTCCAGGCTCTCGGTAGTTGCGGGCGAGCGAGGAAAAAAGGGGGGACTCACTCGGTAGTTGGAGGCGAGCGAAAAAAGCGGGCGAGCAAGGAAAAAAAGGGGGAAGACTGTCTCGGTAGTTGGGGGCGAGCGAAAAACGCGGGCGAGCGAGGAAAAAACAGGGGAAGACTGTCTCGGTAGTTGGAGGCGAGCGAAAAAACGCGGGCGAGCGAGGAAAAAACGGGGGAAGACTGTCTCGGTAGTTGGGGGCGAGCGAAAAAACGCGGGCGAGCGAGGAAAAAACAGGGGAAGACTGTCTCGGTAGTTGGAGGCGAGCGAAAAAACGCGGGCGAGCGAGGAAAAAACAGGGGAAGACTGTCTCGGTAGTTGGGGGCGAGCGAAAAAACGCGGGCGAGCGAGGAAAAAACGGGGGAAGACTGTCTCGGTAGTTGGAGGCGAGCGAAAAAAGCGGGCGACCGAGGAAAAAAAAGGGGGGAGACTGTCTCGGTAGTTGGGGGCAAGCGAAAAAAGCGGGCGCGAATCTGAAGAATCAACATGCCATAAATCTTTCCTAGTGCTAGAAAGTTACACGTACTCCGACCATGGGCGTGACACAGTGTGACACAGTGTGACTTGACCAGATCGAGTGACTTGTGCTGTGTTATATTGTTAGTGCATGATAGCAGTGGGACTATGTCCATAGACTACTTTCTGTCTCTGCGATCAAAGGCCAAGCACTGACCACCAACTAATGACTTAAAAGAACAGCAAACATCCATTTTGTTTTATCCACAACAGCGAAGAGTCGAATTTACGGAATTCAATTTAATCTCGTTCTCAAAATAACGATAATTTAATTAGCAATTAAAAACGTCCCCAAAGAAATTAGATTCAAGGCTGGTACAACTTTTACGTTAAATTCTGGCGTAAATCATATTCAAAATTTCAGTTGTTTGAAAAGTACTTTTCGCGCTGAAAATAGATCTTTGTACCTAACTTGAAAAAGTAATGTTCTGCTTTCAATTGATCCGTCAACCATAAAATTCTTTAATTTTCAGTTACACGGTTCATGTCAAATTGAAAATGAATTAAACCAACATTTTTTAGTGTTAAATTTTCCTTCTGTATAGGTCTAGAAACGAGTGAGAACAAATTTGCATAAAAGCACAGGCATCAGATCCGACGAGATCGGCAAAAACATTATACAATGTATAATTTAATTATTACCCGAGTTCCCTTCAGATCATGTAAAAAATAACCAAACAATATCGACCCGTGATTACGTCTATCAGTGAATCTGCTGAGAATGCTTAATCTTTCCTTTATAAGACCTGGTTTTGTGAATGATGGTGAGAACTTCAATAAATTTAACTGAATTAATTACCGTCTAACATTTTGTGATCGATCAAAGTTTGTAAAGATCACGCAACGTTTCCAAAACGGGTGAACGGAGAAAATCTCACATTGCTCTTACTTCTTCAAGGAGTTCACCAACTGGCCCATTTATTTGTGTGATTGTTTCGGCTGAATTCTTACAAGAACGTCAAACGTACTTTTAAAAAGAATGATTTTATTCGTGGTTTACCAGCCGTGTCATGCAATTCTTTACCCTTCAAACAACAGATTTTCACCAAAATTAGTGATAAACACAGGCCAAAGCGGGCCACTGAAAACCATCTCCCCAGAGATTTTTTTTGATATTATATCAGATGGGTGTATAGTTTACCCATAGAAAGTATTTTTACGATATTTAAGGTGGCTCCATATTTATTCCGGGCGCACTTGTCCATGACAAACTTTGCGTTATAACTTTTTAGGCTTTGACGCGATGGCGGTGAAACTTAGGGAAAATGTTCACCTATTATTCGGTAATAGTAATATGAAATTCGATTTAACAGGATAAAAATATTTTTGATATTACTGGCAATTAATTGGACCCCACTTTTTACAAAAAATCGAGTCTAGAAAAAAATTTTGCTGTTAGATTATGGCTAAACTTCTAAAATCAGCTTATATTGACTAAATACATATTATAGTCAAGTTTTAGAAAAATCGTCGGAACAGAATCGCTGAAATATTAAGGTCACCTAAATTCGACACTTAAATTCTATTGAAATGTTCTTTTCTTGGCGCCTGTTGTGAAAACAAGCTACGAACCCAAATTTCTGCAAGAAGCATCCCCAATGCTTGCTAAATCAATGTGCCTCGCCGATTTGCGATTGTGACAACCGTTAAAAAGTATTTGCTTTCCCAGTAAACATTACAAAATGATCGAAAACCTTCTCAAACCAACAAAGCTACATTTGTCATAAATTTTTCAAAATTACACCGCAGTTTTGTGTCAAACTCCTTCCAAACAAACTTCAGGATACTGCAATGTTTTTGTATCGATTTTTGCTGCTGTACGATGCTGTAAATTGGAGAATTTATGTTGGGATTTCAAGCGGCTCCGCGACTGTTCTCTGGCCAAGCGGACGAGCAGTTTTGTTTTTGTAGTTCTGAATACGAAACGAGCACGTGCGTTATTTATTGCACGAATTCGCACCTTTTCAAGGGGGGTGTATTTGATATGCGCGCTCAGGAGGGGAGGGAAGGTGCACGCTCAATGAAAGTAACAATGAGGTGTATTGTAATTTATTTCCCTGCACTATTCCGCACGGGCTTTTCTCAAATCAAACATTGAATGATCATGACTTAGAATCACACGGAAAAATTCAGGCCTTCCCTTACCTTCCGGGATCGTCGAGTCGGCGCGCATATCACGCCCCCCCCCCCCCCCCCCCCCCCCTTGAAAAGGTGCGAGTTCGTGCAATAAATAACGAGAAGGTTTTCGATCATTTTGTAATGTTTACTGGGAAAGCAAATACTTTTTAACGGTTGTCACAAATCGGCGAGGCACATTGATTTAGCAAGCATTGGGGATGCTTCTTGCTGAAATTTGGGTTCGTAGCTTGTTTTCACAACAGGCGCCAAGAAAAGAACATTTCAATAGAATTTAAGTGTCGAATTTAGGTGACCTTAATATTTCAGCGATTCTGTTCCGACGATTTTTCAGAAACTTGACTATAATATGTATTTAGTCAATATAAGCTGATTTCAGAAGTTTAGCCAAAATCTAACAGCAAAATTTTTTTCTAGACTCGATTTTTTGTAAAAAGTGGGGTCCAATTAATTGCCAGTAATATCAAAAATATTTTTATCCAGTTAAATCGAATTTCATATTACTATTACCGAATGATAGGTGAACATTTTCCCTAAGTTTCACCGCCATCGCGTCAAAGCCTAAAAAGTTATAACGCAAAGTTTGTCATGGACAAGTGCGCCCGGAATAAATATGGAGCCACCTTAAAGTTATTGCCCATAGAAAAAAAATGGCAATGTTTTACTGCATAATTTCGCTCGCGACACATTTGCAAATGTAGTCTGTCAGTTTTGGCTCGTTTAAGGCTCAAAACTTAACTCCATTTGTTTTATTTTTCGCTCAGTCATACAATGAAGACCTGAAAAGATTATAAATATCATTGAAAGATTCATAAACAGCTGTCGTATAATGCGCGAGACGATCAAATTTTCACAAAATTCAGTCTAACCGGAAGTGGATTTTGAGCCCAAACGGGGCGAAATCGTTTTTTTGCATATTTCTACGAAAGGAAGCTGTATCAGGACAAACTAACTACAGTCCGTTTAGTTTCTCACTGGGACCTATCATTGTGCAAAATATGAGCGAAATCGATTTTTCGACTTGTGCCGCTGTTCGGTCGAAATTTGTAGAAAGCTGCTGCGAATCTTCATTGTCAGAGGATATTGGCCAATGCTATTGTCTATTGTTACAAGTTGTCCAATGCATTGTATTCTGAGCACGGAGAATTCCTTTTCAAAGTTTAAAATGAAATGAAGAAACACAGATCAATTTTTAAGTGGATCTTAAATGGAAATCGTGGAGTACAATGTTCTAAAACCGTTCTGGTGAGAAATGTATCTTTCATTGCGTGGATAAGAAGACCAGTTGTCGGCATGGAACTACCAATGTGTTTTTGACTACAATTCACGGACTTAATCACAACTTAATGCAGCTTCTCAAGACTTCAGAAAGGAAAATGGTACTGTACAATATTGCTTCGAACTTGCATGCAACTTTTAGAAGGATCAGTAAAGCCACTGAGTGAAAAATGGACTGCAAAAAGCCGTCGGGCTAAAATTAAACTTACGCTTTAGCGTGATTCATGCAGGATCAAACGGCTTCAAAAATGTGCAGAATTTTGAAGAATTTTGAAGTCATTAGTAGCTACATCTTGAAATGAGAATTTGTCTAAAACAAATAAGCTTCTTTCAAGTTTCTTTCATTTGTTCAGTTTACGTTTGGAATTTTAGGCTTTTGAAGCGTATTGATTTGAAAAGCACATGGTGACATCTGATACATGCATTTCTTGCGGACGAGTTATTATATGTTGTTTATATGTAAAGACTTATTTCCGGCAGTACTTCAGAAAATACAAACAAGTATTTTTATTATTAGTTATAGTGATGGAAAGCATAAAAAGCAATATGAGTGTGAATTTTGTGAAAGGAATTCAGTAGTTTTGCAAGCGGTTTTGCGTTATGTCACGGCACCATGTTCATGATTCGCAAATAATTTTATTATCCCCAATTACCGCTTTTCTGCAAGATAATACCACTAGTTTTTAAATTAATGACAGTGTCAGTTGTACAGAATTAAAACCTACCTTTCACCAGAGTGTTTTGAGCTAGTGTTATATTTTGTACAAAGAGTTTGTGTTTTTGCGAGTTGTTATAATGACGCGCGCAGGAGGAGAAATTTTCTCCACCGTCTTCAAGTTTGGTTTGGGATCAACTTGTCAAAGTTGATAAGCATTTTAAATCATAAATTGGTCTTTCAGCCTGTCTGGAAATGAATTATTTGTCTGAATTTAGTATGCATATGGTTTATTTTTCCCACTCGCACGTTTGTGTTAAATGCCGTAAAAGAGCCGGGTTTTTTTTTTTTTTTTTTGGGGGGGGGGGGGGGGGGGTGCGCGCGCTAATAAAAGCCTTCGGGACTGGGAGTCAATGGGTTAATGCATCGCAAATCTCTTTCAATATTATCATGTTTTCCCCTAAGCATACTCCATGCAAAATAGTCGAATCTCGAAGAGATCTTTGATTTAACCAAGCGACTGACCATCTTTCGCATGAGCGCGCGAGAGAGCGATGGAAAACGAAACATTTTATCGGAAGGACCTCATACATGATGAATGAAAACTGGGATCAAAACTGAAACGGTGCAACTTGGTAACTTAGGTCGAGCAAAGTTGAAATGAATTTGTAAGTTGCTCGAGCAAACTGCCAATCAACATTGGAACACTGCTGAAACGTTGCAAAGTTACACGGAAAGGAAAATCTGGTTTGACTTATTTCTAAATAAAGGAAAGATAACGAGCCACAAGCCAATCTCTGCAGCTGTTCTACAGGCATTACCCAAGGAAGAATTTTGCCCATCAGTTTCACATGTTCACTGTCGTTTTCTCCATTTTCTCTAACTCGTTCTTGTCTCTTCCATCGAATTCAGCGTTCTTCTCTTGGTTCTATCCCACAATATTTGTTTCTCCCCAAATAATCCCATGAATGCCCGCACGGAAACTCTTGGTGCAAGCCAAGGCACTCCTTTTCAAAGTTAGCTATAAACAAACCAAACCATTTCCAGACTGTGTGAAACGTAGCCATCTTCATGCATACCAATATCGAAACTTGTTTTGAATGCTGCCAAATTTCATTTTTTTTTTTGTCAAATTTGTAGCATTATGTCAGTCAGTAGAAAGTAGTTTACACAAACGGTTCGGGGAAATGGGACAACAGTTGACAAATTTCCAAAGACGGTTGAGAGAAAAAGAGCTGCAAAAAGGATCTTTAGACCCACGCACTATTGCCCATTTGGGACCTGGAAGGCGAAATTGGTGAACGCCAACAGCAGCTGTTTTAAAGGCAATCTTTCGCTATTCACCCAAAATATGACTTAACTCGTTGGGCCTTCATGAATCCAAAGCTGCTTTCGCTGCTCAACAAAACTTTATAATGTAGCATGACATTCACAACATGATATACCATATCAATACTCATGAGCAAGGTCAATCACGGATTCAATTGCTGTCTTGTCTACATCCCTTTGTAAAATTTATAAAGATTTAAGTTTGTAAATCAAAATGAACTCATCAATTATAAATATATGTTGCTTTGTGCGCGGTTTCTTGTCGACTTACATGTGATTTCTGTCCATACACAAGACCCTCGTGTTTGTATTGTAAACTCAATTAAAGGGTTTTCTAAAACAGTTTTTCGCACAGAATAGAATCTTGTAACAAAGGCTAGAATGTCATTGTCAGAGCGGCAACGCAGGCCTGTTTGTTACCTTATAACTCATTTATACCTGTGCCAGCCAAAATCAGCCGTGACAAGCTTTGGCCTTTGTTCCACTTCTGATGTCATCACCTTTGACCGTTGATCCCTTTGTATACCAAAAGCATAGTGCTTGGGTTAAGGTGTCAGCACCGGCAAATCTTGGAAAAAGTTTTCTTTTTCAGAATATAAGAGTTTACATGGCTTAACTTAAGGAAAATATTTTTTTCCCGTGCATGGAACCCAGAGCTAGTAATCATTTTGTTGAAATTTAGCATTTTTACCGGATACAGAAGTGGAAGACCAGACTTCGCTGCTAAACGGAAGTTACAAATGATCAAGAATATGTGGCTTTGTGATCAGCGGTTTTCCCTGTTAGTTTCCCTTCCCAAAATCAAGATGGCTGAAAGTATTGCTACAAGAGCGGAGGCGGACAGCCTTCTGTTTGCTACCCAGTTAGAAGGAATTTGGTAAGCTTTCTTGTCTTGCAACATTTTTTCGTTTTTAGTTGATATGCCTAATTGTAGCTTCATTTGTAGAAACATCGCTTTATTCTTGACTTTTTGTCACAGAGCAGCTCCAGAAGGATTGCTTTGCGTTATACGGCAGTTCAAGCCGAAGAACAATGAATCTTCGGAGGAAATGCGCAGAAGAATCTACAGAAAATTCTTTCTAATCATGTGGGTATGTGCTTTTACTATTTTTTTTTTTGTTCTGGCTAGCATTTGTGTAACGATCATGTGAGTATCATAAGACATTTTCATCGGCTGTAGATTTTGGTGTCTTGAAGAGCACACGTGCTCTCAGATTACTTACACGTTGAATGCCAGCTTCATTCATACAATCAATGCCTCCAAAGGCAGATTTTTTACGTCTCCAAGAAGTGAGTTTTTAACAATTATTCACCGAAGTGGAGGTGAATAGTGGTGGATATTTACCGAGCAGCAAAGTGGCGTGGTAAATATCCACCCCTTTCGCCGACTTTGAGGTGAATAATTGTTTTAGTATATTCCACACAAGCTGAATAAATAGCGGACCAAAACATTACTTTCGGTACCCAAGGAGACACGGGAAGACATTTTGTCTCTCTTCGGCTGCTGGAAAGGGAATATTACTTTGCTAATCACCTCCGAGTTAACCAATCAGCGCTCGCGGAAAGCACTATTCACTTGTGTGGTATATACTTATGTGCAACATCTATAGACTTGAAGCAAGGAACATTATTTTTGTTATATTTTTGTCATATCCAGCTAACTTTACTCGTTCTTGTTTAGTTTGGAAGCAAAATTGGGGAAGGTAGCTTTGAGGGTACACAACCTATATATGCGCACCCTCCAGAAATGAAGGCTGTCATAAGAACTGTTTGAACATTTGTGTCAGGCAGATGTAAAATACTTAGCTTATATTATAATGCAAATCTGGATTTAGGCATACATTTTATAACCAGTTGGTCTCCAATACCAGTACACAGGTTTGCACCTGAATTATAATGATTGAATAGTGTGGCTTGGTTATAAATGAGATAACTGACCTCAAAGCCAACTATTTCACTTCTCTTTGAGACATACTGGTTACATAATATACGAAATGTGGTTTTGATTCCGGACAGATTCTTCTGGAAAATAATAGTCTTCCACAGCTCCTGTTGTTTTTCTTTGTGCCAACCATTGACCAGTTTACGTTCCTTTTATCCTAATCCCTGTTAAATCGACAATCAAAATGAGAAATGACATTTTATTTTTACAGGTGTACATTGTGACCCTTCAGGACCTGGTGATCACCAAGTGGCCTGCAGCACGCAAAAATAGTAGCAAATAAATAAATAAATAAATAAATAAATAAATAAATAAATAAATAAATAAATAAATAAATAAATAAATAAAGAACGAAAGAAAGAAAAGAAAAGAAAAGAAAAGAGAAAGAAAGAAAGAAAGAAAGAAAGAAAGAAAGAAAGAAAGAAAGAAAGAAAGAAAGAAAGAAAGAAAGAAAGAAAGAAAGAAAGAAAGAAAGAATAGTATTCGTATAGCTCGAATACTAGACCTTTTGAAGTGAAATTTAGTGGTAAGCTTCTACGTGTGACTGGTATTAAAGGCAACCTCCACTCTTACAACAAGTTGACGCTGAATTGTTTGCGGTGAGAAACTAAATAAAAATAGACCTTTTATTTCTTAGACTGTGCTTCTTTGAATTTGGTTTTGATCATTACATAGCCCGATTTCACTAAATTTGGCAGACTAGACTACGAGCAGCCCCTTTTTTTCGCAGTCCGTCGAGCGTGAAGCAAAAAAGAAAGAGCGCGAAAATTGAGGACGAGGCGAGCGGAAGCGAAGCGCGAAAAAATGAGGGACTACCCGCTTAGCCACAGCTTTTGACCGTTCATGGCCGAGTGATTTTTGGTATCAATTTCAAATCTAATTGGTTTTGTTCTGTCGTCGATTCCCCGGCAGATGTCTCAAGTTGCGACTTGTGACTTGAATCCACTTGAGACAGACGGCAGAAATCACAGAATGCGAGACCAAAACATGCAATTTGGAAGATGTCTTTGACAGAAACACCGAAAAAAAAACGCTGAAAGGAAAGCCTTTGAAGGAGCCAACTTGCAACGATTTTTGTCGCGTATGCCGTCGTAATTTTAAAAGTTTATACGGTGATTTCAGCCGCAGGGTTTCTACGGAGAACTTGTACGAAATTCCCAAACGAGCAGGAGTCAGAGGAGTTGGGAATGCCGACTGGCGGACTTAGCATCCGAACTTGGTTTTAACGGCTTCCCCAGGAAAGGAAACGACAGAGAAAGTCGAGAAACCAAAGTCGCGAAGCTCGATCGCATATTCTTCGGATTTAAAGACAGCTTTGCCTGGCAAAACACTTGATAAATTAGACTTTTACCAAATCCGGTTGGTAGAATGGCAAGGACGCCACGAGAGAAGAAATTCTAATGCTTCTTTCTGTTCCGGTTACAAGGATTCAGACTACAACACTGAAGAAGGGTTGAAGTGTTGACAACGTGTTGACGTCCTGTTGTCGACGCTCCAAGCGTTAGCCAATCATATTTTTGCGTTGTGAGAGCAACGCATAATTCAAAAGCTGTGGCTGAGCGGGTAGTCCCTTATTTTTTCGCGCTTCGCTTCCGCTCGCCTCGTCCTCAATTTTCGCGCGTTTTCTTTTTTGCTTCACGCTCAACGAACTGCGAAAGAAAGGGGCTGCTCGTAGTCTATTGGCAGACTGCCGAGACGTACTCTCCCCCAGACCTTTCCGACCATGGTAGCCGTAGTAGCGCCGCGCCGTAGTGTATCGTAAAGTCCCAATTAACGCCGTGACTGCAGTTTTTCTCTATTATGACGTTATACGTAAGCGTAGTTAGTGCTTGCTGCCGACAACGCAGTTAACTTCAATTAGTTCTTATTAGCCTTTGGATGGCAGCGCTAAAATATAAGCATGGCTGACCGGAGAAAACTATGCCTGGTTATCTTTTTTTGCTTCGTATATTTGTGCGGGAAACCTTTGTCGAAATTTCAGAAATAAGGTTAAACTTTTACAGGATGCTAGATACCATAAAATGTTTGTTGTTTGTGGGTTCGTTTTCTGTTTCTTAATCCTCGGCGCGATATTTTTCACGCTTGCTTTTTGGCTTTGCATAACTCCTTTTTTATAAGCGAACTTTTAAACGTTTTCGTCGCGTAGATTCGTGGATTTTGGTGTGGAGCTGAACCTGAGTTTTCTTTTTTCAGCCCCTGTGATTGGTTTACCGCTTCACTCGATGAATAATAATGATGATGAATAAGACATGAAATACAAAATAGATTCCCATTTCTTTAAAAATGGTTTCGATAATTTGTTCGAAAAGCTTGTAAATCACTCGCCTGACCGCTCGTGATTTACAAGCTTTTCTCGTGTTCTCCCGACATCCCGCGGGGGTTTATTGCGCCGGTAAACCCCTAGAAAGCGTGACTTATTGCTCAAAAATCATTATACGTCATTATTAACCCCGCTCCTCCCTGCTACTATAAAGCCCTCCCCTTAGTTTTATATTCAACAGGGCTGTAAGTGAAATAATGGTTGTTGAATAACAAAAGAAAACGTGAAATAACTACCCATGTGTACCATGCTGGGAAGCTTTTTATGGTGGATTACGTATATCGCTCTAGGACGGTATAAGGAGTTATTTTGATGTCCTGTTTCTCGGAAACGTAATGTAAGTTACATTTCTGAATAAAAAAATGTTATGCTTAAATTAAATTATAGGTAGACAAGAATAGTGTTTTGAGCATAATATGAAGGGTATTTTAAAAATCTCTTGGCGTGTTTACTGTAAATCGGGGGGGGGGGGGGGGGGGAGGGGGTACCTTCGTGGCCATTCTCTTTTCCAGGTTTCTTTCGAGTATGCACCATCGTACTGTCCTGAGATACAGTGCCGGACTGTCAAGCCAGTAAAAAAAAAATACAGTCACCCACGGCATAAATCTGAGGGAGGATGGGTATGCTGGACAAGGCTGATGCGTTAGTTCAACCTTGTTTTGCAAACAACAGTGTATTAGCACCTATCCCCAAGGGTAATATTACTAAGAGTTAAAGATGGGTTAATCGCCGTATCAATTATTTCTGCTGCTTACAATATGATTTTTCATATCTTAACTAGACATACAAACACCGGAGCTGAACTCCAGTCTTGTTTTACAAGAAAGACTGTCTTATGAGGACGCTCCATTACGAATGAGGGAAAAACAAAATGGAGACGTAGAAAAACAGCAAGAAGAGAATTTGAAGGGACGTCTGAGGTATATGGAACAACAGCTGACAAGTTTTCAACGGGGACAACAACAATTGTCGTTGAAGGCACAGCAGTTACAGAACAATTTAAGCGTCAAAGAAGACGAAACTGGTAAGTTACGGAAACAAGTTAATGACCTAGAAAGACAGCTAAGGGATAGAGACCAAGACATCGTCAAACTAAAGAAAGCTTGTTTCGAATCTGAGGAAAAGCTAAAGAAATATCAATCCCAAGAGACACATGACTGGATAATTCCTCGTGACGAAATTGTAACGACGGATAAACGTCTTGGATCGGGTGGTTGGGGGTATGTCGTGGAGGGCAAGTATTGTGGCTCAACTGTAGCTGTGAAAAGGTTAAATGACCAGTTCGCTGTTTCTCCTTACAACCGGAAAAAGTTTGAAAGAGAAATGGACATTGCTTCAAGATGCCGCCATCCTTGTTTGCTGCAGTTCATAGGAGCAACAAATGACGAGGGAAGCCCTTTGTTTGTAACAGAGCTCATGGAATCAAGTTTACGAACATTGCTAGAGAAGCGGTCTCTCTCTGCAGCAGAAGTCTACATTTTTTCTTTGGATGTGGCTCGAGCTTTAACCTATCTTCACCAAAAGAAACCTACTCCCATCCTTCATCGTGACGTCAGCAGTGCTAATGTGCTGCTATGGCGACATGCTGACCAATGGAGAGGCAAGGTGTCAGATTATGGAACTGCTAATTTCCTACAAGAGACCATGACAATAGATGTTGGAGCTATGATTTACAGTGCACCTGAAGCATCCACTCCAAGGCAGACAGTTAAGGTTAGTTATAAAAAAGTATTAAAGTTGGCCTCCTTCTGTTTACATGCATTGGTGACTTACGCCAACAGTCGTATGCCAGATAAGTAAAAAGTAAAACAAAACACAAAATGCTTGGATTTACTTATTGGTACTGATTCTCCAGCAAAACACGTTTAGTTAAACCAGGTTAAACAAAATGAAAATCAGCAACAGAAAACTGAGGGACTGAATTTTTAATGAGGTTCAAGTAAGCTCTGAACTGTGTTTTCATTGCGCTAAGTCAACAAACATCAGTTAGCAACTTCAACGGAGAAAACAATTCTAAACCATGTTTAATTAAACGGCTTTAAAAAGTGCTTTAGCTTTGGTGTGAATGGGGTATTATTAGTTAGTGAAGTAATATATCAAACACGAGAGAGCGTGTTTCATCACATTTCCAAACACCGAGAAAAGAGTTGAAAATACGACGCGCAGCGGAGTATTTTTGACGAACTTTGAGGTGTTTGGAAATGTGATGATACACTCTCTCGAGTGTTTTATATATCTTCTCAATTGAAACTAAAACTACGGAGAAAACGGAGATATGAAATCATAAAAATCTATGCTAATTAAGATCAGATTTCCAAACTGCCTTCACGGTTCTCATTTCCTTTGTTTTAACTAGATGAATTATTAATGAGTTTGAGAAAGCTGGATATATTCCATCACTTTGTCGTGTTACAATTCGTTGTATGTACACACACATCAGCAGAAACAAAATGAAAGATTCACGAGACAACTTAGGCGTCTCCGTAGTTATTCCGGGCGCACTCGTCCATCACAACTTTTGCGTTATAACTTTTTGACGCGATGGCCGTGAAACTTTAGAAAAACGTTTACCTATCATTCAACAATAAGATGATGTGATTCGATTTAAATGAAGACAATTATTTTGAATGATATTAGCGTTTAACTGGACACCACTTTTTGAACAAAATCGCATCCAGCAAAAAAATTTGTTGATGTATTTTTGCTAAATTTGTGGTATTAGCTCACATTGACTTCATACATACCATAGGCAAGTTTCAGAAAAAAAAAATACGTTGGAGCAGGAGTCCGGAAATATTAAGGTCATGTAAATTTAAATCTAACATTCTATTGGACCAAATTTCTGTAAGACGAGCCTCTTCAATGCTTGCTGAAGCAGAGTGCCAAGCCGATTGTCGATCTTGCGAACTGTTAAAAAGTATTCGCTAGTTCTGTGAACGTAATAAAATGTCCGAAAACCTTCTCAAACCTCCAAAGTTGCGTTTCCCAATCTTTTTTCGAAAACTATGCCGCCGTTTCGTGTTAAAGTCCTTCCAGGTGAATTTCATGGTACTGCGATATCTTGCATCGATTTCTGCTGCTGTGCCGTACTGTGAATTGGAGAAAAAAAAGCACTGTTGTTTGGATTGTAAACTACTCCGCGACTGAACTCTGGCGAAGCAGACGAGCAGTTTTGTTTGTACAATAACGAATACGAAATGAACACGTGTGGCAGTTATTCCAGAAATTCGCTTTTTTTAAGGGGGCATCAGTGATACATGTGCCGACCACTACTAGTTGACAGCTCGTAAAATACCCGGCATTTCATTTCTTTTTAAAAGCGCTATTTTAGAATTCCGCTTGTGTCATGACACACTACAGTATCCCTGGTATACCTCTCTGCAATGCTAGCTCATGAAGTTCTAAATCCGCGATGAATTCTTTGACGCAAAATTGTTGGAAAAGTCCAAACTTTGAGATTTCCGAAGGTGTTCCGATTAAAACACGAGTGCCAAGGGAGGTAATTATGGCAATTTTGGTAATTTATTATTATTATTATTATTTTTATTATTTTATTTTTTTTATTATTATTATTTTTTTATTTTTATTATTTATTATTATTATTATTATTATTCCATGAAAAATACATACCACATACAACAAAAGAAATTTGCAAAAATACAACAAAACAAATTTACAAAAAATAAGTAAATAAATAAAAATCAAAATAGTACTACTGAGTTCACATAAATAGTTCACATAAATTATACTACATTTCTGTTTATCTTTTATCTGCTTATATAATTAAATCATTACTACCTACTTACATTTAGTTACTTTCTACATAAATCATATTTACTATTATTGTTAAGTTACATCAATCACATTATTAATACAATAAAGGAGATTAATTAAGGAAGAGCACATTTCTCAATTTGCCACTGCAGTAAAACTCTACTTTGAAATTCGTTTTGAGACGGGTAGTTTCCGAGACATTTGCTGGCGTAAATATATTGTTTTAGTAAAATGACGAATAAGTGTAGTCTGCGTCTTTGGTAATCGGTTAATTGTTTTAAATGGGGTATGTCACTGAAGGCTATTTGCTTATTAGAAAGACCGATATCAGTATTATTTACACGGTTAAACCACAATAAAGCTTCAGAATAAAAAGATGTTGTCACAGCGCAGTCTATAAAAGCATGTTCTACAGAATCCGGATTGGGGCAGAAATTACATGTTTCGTCACTTGCTAAACGATATTTGACAAGTTCTTTTTTTGTTGTTAATATTCTATGTAATAACCTGAACGAAAACTGTCTTAATTTATTATCTCTTGTTGATTGATAAATGAAAGAGAATTTGGTTTGCCATTCTGTAAGAGCGTCGGCAAATTTAATTTTCCAGGTTTTAATACCGGTTGGCTCGACTGTGGAGTTTTTGTTAAGTATTTTATAGTAATGCTTACAGCGCATCTCTGTTAAATCAATGGGAGTACTTTCGGGTGACAAGGATACCGTAGAGTTGCTTAAAAGTTCTTTTGAAGGTACTTCAGAGTCTCAAATCGGATGGAATAGCAGCCATCAACTGAAAATAATGAAGGTAATTTGTTTTAATGTTGAACTTATTTTGGAATTCTTCTAAAGTTAGGAAATTTCCATCAGCGTTAAGAATATCTTGTACAAATAGGATGTTCTTCTTAAACCAGGATTTCGAGAATAGCATGTTTTTTTCAATGGTTATTGCCTCGTTGTTCCATAGCAGAAATTCACCATACGAGAACATTTTAGTCTTGCTCTTAAACTCTTGAAATATTGCAAAAGCTCCCGATAAATGCATTATAGTTGCATTTGAGGAGGAATCGCAAGCCACCGTGTGTGGAAAAGTAATAATTTGGAATTGCTTTCCATGCATCGCTAGTGTGACTTAGAAGTCTGCTTATCCAGGCAAGGCGCAAAGATTTGACTACAGCGGGAAAATTAACAAAGTTAAGACCCCCTTCCGCGAGGGGTTGATACATGACCATTCTTTTTATTTTATCTTTTTTGTTTTTCCACAAGAAGGAGAAAAGTTCTGTTTGGACGCTTTTTACTATTGAAGTCGGAACAGAGAACATGGACGCTGCATAAACTAACTGAGACACTCCTAAAGATTTTGCTAGTAAGGATCGACCGTATAGCGTGAGATCCCTGGAAAGCCATAGATTCAATTTCGTTTTCATTTTTCTAATCTTGTTAGAGAAATTCTCTTCGACATTCTTGTTTTGGTTGTACGATAGAAAAGCGCCCAGAACTTTGATTGGATCTTTTATGCTTTTAAATTCGAGGATCTTAGAACTACTGTGTTTCATTGTACCTAACCACATTGCTTTAGTTTTCTTTTTATTTAGCTTTAGACCTGAGGCAGTTCCGAACCATTCAATCATTTGGAGATGTGATTTAAGAGAGTCCGTGCTGTTTGTTATTATGGTTGTATCGTCTGCAAATTGCGAAATTTTTACATCCTGATTATTCGGTAAAAGTAGGCTTCCACAATCCGGGTTTTGCCGTATTTTAAGTGCTAACAACTCCACTGCGAGAATAAACAAGGATGGGCTAAGCGGACATCCTTGCCGGACTCCTCGTGATATTTCGAAACAGTTGGTCAAATATCCACCATTCAAGACAGAGCTTTGTACGCTGTTGTAAAGAACAGTAAACCATTTTTTAAAGTTGTTGCCGAAATTGAACACTTCTAGTGTCTTTGATATGAAGCTCCATTCCAACGTATCGAATGCCTTTTCAAAGTCTACAAACAGAAAAATTCCTGCGATTTTTTTAGTATCCGTATATTCCATAATGTCACTTAGGAGCCTTATATTTTGGCCTATATATCTCCCATTAACAAATCCTGTTTGGTCAGAGTGAATTAACTTTGGTAAGTGTTGTTCCAGTCTCTTTGCCAGTACTTTTGAGAGGATCTTATAGTCAATATTGAGTAAAGATATAGGGCGCCAATTCTTTAAATCATCAAGGTCAACATTTCCTTTCGGAATAAGGGTTATTGTTCCTCTTTTCTGGGAAACTGATAAAGATCCATTATTATCATCACCATTACAAATTTTAAGATCTAGTTCTTGCAGCTCTTTTTGAAGCGCTTCTTCTTTGTTTCTTAACTTTGATCTTCTCTGTTTTGAATAGCTAATAGTTTTCGAGCGTAGTTCCATTTTTATCAATTCCCAAACAAGTTGTTTGTCTGTAACATCGCGGTATTTTTCTAGAATATGAGGATAGTAAAATGCAATGAGTTCTTTATAATTTTCGTCCTCGAGTAAGGAGTTATTAAATTTCCTCAATGCCGGACCTCTTATATTTTCATTTTCAATTTCGATATTTAGGAAAACTGATTTATGGTCGGGTGCTATTGACGTACGGATTTCTACATTTTTGACGCTACAGGAGAGAGGACGGGAGATTAGAAAAAAATCAATTCTCGATTTTAAATTCAAGGGCTTCGACTCGTATGTGAAGGATTTAGTTGTTGGGTGCTTTTCTCGATAGCTATCAATGAGATTGAGTTCTTCCATGAGATTAATGAGAGAATTTCGATAATTTGTAGCTTTCCAGGGCTGACCGCCTCGCTTATCGATTCGATCGAGAGTTGTGTTCCAGTCACCTGAAATGATAAGTTTTGAGGTGTCTGTATTCGATATGAGTTGTTCGCCTAATGAGCGGATGAAATTGTCTTGGTCATGGTAGTCAGTTGGAGCGTAAATATTAACGATGAAAAAGCTATTATCGTCTATCGTTGCTTTTAAAATCAAGAATTTTCCTTCTGAGTCCTCTTGAATGCTTCGCAAAAGTAGTGTCGAGCTTGGGTTTAGAAGGATGCATACGCCTTTTGAGTGTAAAGAACCGTGCGAAAAGAAAATTTTACCACCCCATTCTGCAGACCACACTTTTTCATCTTCAGCTGATGAATATGTCTCTTGAAGACAAAAGATTGCGGCTTTTTGCGCTTTCAAATAGGAGAAAATTGCTCTTCTTTTGTTAACATTACGCAAACCTCGCACGTTTAAAGATAGCAGTTTTAACTTACGCGACATAGAATAATTAAGCAGAGTTCGGCCCATGCAAATTTTGGCCAAAAATAGATCGTAAACATTACAAATTGTATAACTTTGGAGGGAGAAAGATTGCAATAAAAGTGACATAATATCTTTTCGATCGTGTTAATAGCAGATAACGTTGTTAGTAGCGGCAATGATAAGCAATGTGTGAATTTGTGATTGTAGCAGATTGTAGAGTTAGTAGATTGCGGGCTATAATATAAAAGTAAACAAATTATGCATAAAATAAGAAAAGGAACATAAATTGAAAGCCGGTTTAAAATGGGTTTTTGTAGGAGGCATTACCTTCAGCAAAGTCTTCATAGCAAAAGCATATACCCTTCCTACATTCGGCAATACATGAGACAGCTAAGCAGTTTCAAAGGGTATCTAAATCTTCTTCGGTAAAGATCCTGACAGGATTCCCGTCCGGGGATGTTTTGACAAAGACTTTCCCGTCCATTGTCCACACACTGATGATGTAGCCATCTCTTCGTTTTTTGTTTGCTGAGTCAACCAGGCCTCTCCTGTACGAAGTTAAATTCTCATTTATGAAAAGGCGATCGGTCGATCCGGCAACCGCAGCATAGCTGGCACTCGGGAACAGATCCGAGGCTTTTATGTTTTTGAGCTTTATCCGTGCCTTGTACAGACTTGTTTTGACTTTGTGGCTGCAGAACTTTGCGATAATAGCGTTGTTGCCTTTTTTCCGTCGCAGTTGGTGTGATATTTCGATGTCGTTGGGGGCAACTTGGACGTCAAGTGCAGCCGCAATTTTGAGTACCGCTTCCTCTGTAGACGCGTAGGAATTTTCAGGAACTCCATGGAATTCTAAGCTGTTTTTACGAGTGTATTGTTCTAGGTTATCCAGAGACTCATTTAGAAATTCGATTTCTTCGTTTTGTTTCTGTAAATCTCGCTTTGCAACGTCGAGCGAAGTGGTCGTTGCTTTCAGGCTTTTCGCCATCTCGATATTAGCCTTAGACGCTTTGTCGAACGTGGTCTTCAGATCACGAAGCTCTTGGTCTTTCATTTGCAGGGAAGCTTTTAATTCGGCTAGTTCTTTCTTGAGCTGTTTGTTATCGAGCAAAATGGAAGACACTGAAATTTGAATGTCGACCAACATCGTTTTGATTTCGTATAAGTTTGGTTCTTCTTCCTCGCTTGGGGAGGTGTCATCTTTCCTCGTTTCGGTCTCGCCAGCGTCCGCCATATTGGATCTCTTGGCCGCCGACTTTTCCTCTTCTACAGATCCACGAGCGCCCCTTTTGTTTTTCTGACCAGGTGGCATCCAGATGTTGGATTTGGATGTAAAACTTTCGCTTATTATGTCGATAAGCACCGAGAGAGGAAGGGTAGAAGCGCTCCGCTTAAAACACACATCCACCCTGCTTGGGCCCACGCATGCTCCAACCAATTATTATTATTATTATTATTATTATTATTATTATTATTATTATTATTATTATTATTATTATTATTATTATTACAAGTGAAACCGGTAAAAACAATATATAATTATATATCCCATAGAAAACAGGTAAATGTGAAAATAGTTTAGTGTGTATCAATCAGATCAATCTGCAGCTTACTTTCATAAGCAAATGCCTACATTGCGTGGTTCCAGAAAATATATATACCCACCCCAAGGATGGTCATTGGAAATTCTGAGGGGGATGGGGTCTCAAAAACACAAATTTTTAAAAGAAAGTATGAAGCTACACTGGAAATCCCAGGGGGTGGGAGGGTCCAAACCAAAGAACCATCCTCAGGGGAGGTATGGATATTTTTTTGGCATCACACCTTGTGGAACAAAGCCTGTGCTGCAAAAAAAACTTGACCCATTAACTTAACCTGGATTAAAATTTATGGTCTGCGATAATAATTAATGATGTTAATTCTCTGTTATTTCGTTATTGTTACATGTTTTTATTGAACCCAATAATGGAACCATTTTGGGTTCTGGGAATTTATATCATATAAATAGCTATAAATATCACTGAAGTATATTCGGGTTTAAACTGGCAACATGTGGGAGTCAATCATGTGGCAATTTTATTACATTGACACAAGGTGTATTTTTGAGTTCATTTTGAACCTTGCAAAGTCTTCAAGTCACCTGTAAATAGAACAAAACTAACAAAACTATTTATTTTGATGAAATTGCAATTTTCCAGGATGCAGACTGTATATTAAAATTAAATGACCTTTTCAGTGTGTGAAAAAAAAACTGGCTGCTTTTATGTTGGGCTAGTGGATCCAATAATTTTTTCCACTTGCTAGATAGCCAAATGACATTTATGGATTTTTATTTTTTGTTGTAGTTGTTTCAAAAGAAACATGGGACTTTGGGTAAGGTTATAATGGTTTCACCTTGCCCAGTCTACCTGGGTCAGGCAAGGAAGAAATCAATTTTCTTTGCACCCCTCCTTTCATTAATTATTGCAGAAGAATGTCAGATTATTTTAATAATGTTTAAAAATGTTTTGGACCCTAAAGCTGAATTTTTCAAAACATTACATCACAGAAACAAATCTATGTTTGGTTTTCTTGTAGAGCAAGTTGCCAACCAAAACTAAGCTGGAGTTTATTTAAATCCAATTTACAGCTACTACTTGGCTAATTCCCATATGAGTTTAAAAAAAAAAACAACTTGGGTCTTGACAAAGTGTGAGCCAACAAGTCATGAGAGCCATTCCACTATATACAAATAGCACATTGGGTAGCTTAAAAAGCTCCCTGGTTAGCGTAAGCAGTACTCCAGTTAGCCTGAGTATAGTTGGCTGAGGTAGCTTGAGGTTATGCTTATTATTGGAGTTAGGTATTTCTGGCTTGTATTGCACTTATGTGTCATGAAACATGCAAGCCATGCAAGCCATTCCAGTTAGCCTACATAAGATTCCGGTTAGCCTACATGTACATAGTACACTGTGACCAGTTAGCCAAATGGTACATCATGTTGCTTGCAGTTAGCTTTGTATTGGGATTAGGGTTTTCTGGCTTGCTTAAGTTTAAGGCCTCACGAATTTTCATATTTGCTACTTTAAAATGCTACTGAAGGTCATTCAACAACTGAAAATACAGGCATTAAAAATGTCAAACAGATTTTTTTATAAAGTAGACAAATGTGTGGTCAAAAAGCAGATCTTAAATGCCTCAGGTAATGAATGTGTGTAGAGAGAAGGATGGGAATTGCTAGAATTGACTGTCACATAACTATGTGCAAAACTAAGAGATCAACAACTACCTGAACTTGTTATAATCCATAGTTTAACTCAACAGTAATCCAGAATATCCTCAGTTCTGAATACTGTAAATCCTGTCAAAACATTAGGCATTCTATTAGTCCCAAAAATTACCTGTAGACCACAAAATGCAAAAGAAACGTAAATCCATGTTTACCAATACAATAAAACATCATGGGAAGAACAAATTTTAAGTTAAGAAATGGTCTCATTTATTAAACATGCCCAATGAGGCATTCCAAAATGTGAGTAGCACTAGTGTTTACATAATTGAAGTCTAGATTAGCTACCAGGTTGACTGAAAGTAGTCTCTAGTCTAACTTAAAAAAAAAGATCACACTGAGCTGAAATGTTTCTTCCAATTTCAACGGTATCACATCAAAGGTGTTACAGTAATTTCAAATTTCCCTGACGTAATTTATCTTTGCGGCCTGAAATGGCCACTTGGTCAATATTTTGAGGAACATTTCCTCACGTATAAACAATGAAAGGATGCGATTCTTATTAATTTGATGTACAGCAGCTTAAAATTCAGATGACAAACATAAATAACAGTTACATGCCTCGACGAAATGACTGCCATTTAATATTATCGCCTCGTTCTCACTATCTATTTTTTTCGCCGAGCTCGGCTTTAATTCCAGTAACCTAAGTTGATAAACATGATAAACGTCGAAGACATAACCTTTAACCAGTCTAAAAAAAATCATTGTACAATGAGAAAAGCTTACCTCAGGTCCCTGTAAGTTTCTGTTAACCACGTTTTCGCACGTTTCTACTCATTCCATATTCTTCTTTATCGGGAATACAAATAAAGGAGGTATACCCTACGTTTGGGGACTCGTTTTGATCGCGTCAAGAAGGAAAAACACCGAAAAAAACTGTCCTCTATATCTAAAATTCACTCCATTAGATTCCCTTTTCTTGTCGCCATTAGTCGCCATTTTGAAAATGCTCTTGTCATGAGCCCGCAATACGGACCACGGGGAATCCGCTAGGGAGACCCACAGTAGGGGGGAGGGGAGGGGCAGCTACTTAACATCTCCCCAGTCCCACTCCTTTCGTCTGAAAGAAATTAAATCCATCCTCGCGAAAGACAATTAAAATAAGAAAAAACTGACAATGCCATCATAAAGAGCATGCACTCCTGCCTTTGGCAAAATTTTCTTTTATTCCTACCGCAAATGGTCGCTGAGTAGGAAGCCAACAAACTTTTCAATTGTATTTTTTACTGCCGTACGTTTCTAGGAAAAAGTAATAATGGCCATTTTTAAAAACATTATTTAAAAATCTACAACTTCGCTTAAAAAAATCCTAAGAGGGAGATCCCAGTTAAGTTTTCAAGCGAATTTTAAAATGCAGTCCGTTCTGGTCACGTGACCGATGACGTCATAACAATAAAAGTGATAAAAATGTACTTAACATATAAATATCTACCAACATGTAATTTGTTGTTTCCTCACATTTAGTGCAACGTCAGATACGCACTTGTACCCAGACTCCCACTTTTAGAAAATTGTACATAGCTCCCTTAATATTTATATTTTGTTCGGTACCCGGGCAGTCTGAAATGCCTCACACCAATGTGCTTCAAACTGCAATGACTGCTTTTTCAGTAACAAAATATCTTCGTCACAGTGAGCAAAAACGAACTTCAGAGCAATGTCACGTGACTAATGACGTCATCGCCCTACGTCTTATACAAGAAGTGGTTATTGTTAAGAGTTATTTCTATACGACGTTGTACTCCTGCTGGCTTCAAACCAACCAAGTTATTTGGCATTGACGATTTTTCAGTTGCAAAGGATTTTGGGAAGGTTTTTATTATAATTATATATTGTTTTTATAATTATTATGTAATTGCATTCCACGCTTTATGTCAGAAAAGAACAATGCGTTTTCAAAAAGAACGCCTTTACTTATGAATTGTAATGCATTTACTCTAATTTTTTACTTCTAATCTTTGATGTATAAATGTTGAAATCATTGAAACAAGGATATCTATTTTCAGAGCCGATTTATTACATGTTACGTTTGAGTAAACATTTTGCTCACAGGATGCGTGCCACAGTTGAACGCTTCAAATCACGCGCCATATTTTAGCATAATTATATTGTTCAGTTTCGTACACTTGTCGATGTCAGTCGTTGCACTTTGTGCATACGCGTTAAATAAATGCATAATGATGAACCTTATGTGTCACCCGCGACCTTAAAGGTCAAATGAACCAAAATTTCGACATTCTTTCTTTAGCGATTTTAAAGCAACCAAACGCTAGAAGAATCCATTATTAAGTAAACTTAAGAAGAAATTTTGCTTTCTGAGCCTAAAAGCGCGAACTATAGCAAAAACTACGAAGATTTCCGAAGACTTCACGAAAACGTTTCCAAAATGACCGCGCACTGGAATGGAAGGAATGGATCGAGCTTGAATTTTGTGACGTAATAGTTTTATTTTACGGCTCTGCGATCGAAGAGACGACCGTCGTTTAAAGAGCGAATAATGTAAAGTTTGAGAGTTTGAGTCAGTCTGAGTAATTCAAGTAATTCTGAAAGGATCTAAGTTTTTTTTAAACGCGGTAGTTATATTTTTTACTACATTGGAATCCAGTTTCAAAGATTAACAATTACTAAAGCACTGAGTAAAATTGCAAGCATTGTACGATATAGGAGGTTTTCAAACACTGGATGGTGTATAAAAATCATCAGCTTGGTATAGAACAATTAGTAATGGTAATAGGACTGAGTGGAGTCCAATTGGGCCTGTAATCATTCGAGTGAATCGGACGACCGCGTAGCGGGAGTTTGTGATTTGCAGGAGTTTTGGATTTGAACGCAATTGAAAGATTGAATTCACTGTTTTCTTTTTCGTACTCGAGAGTCACACAAAACACAAAAATAAATTTGGACAGAAAAATTTAACTTGCATGAAAGGATACTTCTCAATGGAAATTCGAAACCGCAAAGCATCACGCAGGGTAAAACTTTCAATGAATAAATTCGTGTCTTTTTCAGCTGAAGGAAAATTCAGTGTTGAAATAAATACAGAGCGTTTACACACTGTCCCCGTGGAAACTGTGAATTCTGTTTGTATTAGCTGTGTTTTGGTCCATATTTATTTAGCAGGTACATGTTATTTAGTGCTCGAAATTAACGGTTGTAAACCCAAATGAATACAACCTTTGAAACTTAATTTTATACGCGTCAAAAAGCACGTGCACGTGCATGGAGGCAAATTGTTTGACGAGGATATTGAACTAACAACTTCAAATTCTAATACTTGATCATGACCAGCCAAACCTACAAACTAAAAGTGCTAATAATCATAACAAATACTCTATCTAGCTCTAGGTGGAATAAGAAAGGTGCAAAATGCTTGCCTCTAACTTCCTTCGTTTAGCAAAAGCCGAACGGACAGTGGGGTCTTTGTGCTTTGGAAGGCATTCTTCCCCGTGATTCCTTTTGCGAAAAAAATAAATATTCGGCACAGCATCCTCTTTGAGGTGGAGTCTTAGCGGCTTGAAATCAGAACCCAGAAACCTATTTACCGCCAGATTTTCTCTGAAGCAGTCTTCGGTAAAATGAACGGCACAAATGCGAGAGTTCTTGTCTGGCTTAAATTCTTTTCTTTTCATTTTAAAAAGCCATTGTCTCCTGAGCTTTGAATTTGCTGGAAACTTAAACGTACTTACTGAGAATTATTTAAGCAGTTTAGTGCTGCACAAAACACCATGATGGTCCATTCTTGTGAGCTTCATCACTGAAAGATTTAGAATTTCCCGCAAATTCACATCACACCAATACTGACGTCACAATTTTGCTTCCGAAAATTTCCCGACAATTTTCCCGAGCGCTCTACGGTTATGAAGGCCAAAAATAAGCCTTTTTTTAACTGGAAATTTCTCTGTTTTGCAAGGTCCAATCACTTTGAAACTTCGGAATATGTTTATTTGGTTCTTAATCAACAAATTGGCGTAAAAAAAAAGAAAATTCGAAATTTTGGTTCATTTGACCTTTAATGTCCTCGTTTTACAGTGCAAAATAATATGAATCCTCGTTTTCAAGTATGAAGCCACTAAAAATGTTCTCTTTCCAGCTACATGTTTATTTTCTTATCTCTGGGAAACACAACGTGAAATCGACATCTTTCGATGAAAAAATCCTGAAGTGACATCTGTGTTCATTAACAAAAAAAACACATAGGCACGCAATGCGTGCAAGAGTTATTTTTGGGGGTTGGTGGCAAAGAGAAACGTTACCCTGTTAGATATTAGATTTCAGTTTGTAAAAGAGAATTAGGGCCAATTCGCACTAGCGGAAAAAATTGTAACAATTGGTAGATTTCATCACTTGTGTGTCACTTGTTACAGAAAACAAGTGCGAATACGTTTTTTGAAACCTAGAACTTGTCCAACAATGCAGGAAAACAAAGAAGCAGTTGTCTTATGATTGGTCCGCGTTGCACGCGCGATACATTTTGTCAAACAATCGCAAAAACAACTGCGAACGACTTGTTGGACAATGGCAAATTTTTGTCAACATGGACAAATCTTCAAAGGGGCCGATGTCCTGCCTCAAGGCAGGACAAGTCATGACAAGTCGCATTCCAACGCCCCTCGTAATGCCAGATAACAATACGTTGTTGATTGGCTATTGTGTTTGGTCTGGATTGTACTAAAAAACAACACGCGAAATTTTCCGCGATAGGCGGCAAAACATGTTTGTGTGCCGAGGTGAGGTCGTGGAAGGATGGGAATACCGGGGTTGGAACAAATGAATGCGGAGGGAACCAGTTTGTACCGATAAATGGAGGGGAAAAGAAATAGTTTACTTGCGACATTATCCCCGCACGCGCACAAAAACATCACAACACGCGCACTTCAAATGCAAATCGTTTTAAAATTTTTCACCACGTGGACCTGCCTGATTATTTGATGTTTGCACAAGACGACCGTGCCGAGAAATGTACCAGGATGACAGAAGCACGTGCAGAGCTATTGTAATAATAATTACACCTTTTGTTTTCTTCAAAATGTCTCTGACTTGTCGCGACAATTTTTTTGTTGACAAAAATGTCATGACATTTAAAACTTGTCCGCTAGTGCGAATTGGCCCTTAGGGCCAATTCGCACTAGCTAGCGGACAAATTTTGTAACAATTGGTAGATTTCATCACTTGAGTGTCACTTGTTACAGAAAACAAGTGCGAATACGTTTTTTGAGACCTAGAATTTGCCCAACAATTCAGGAAAACAAAGAAGCAGTTGTCTTATGATTGGTCCGCGTTGCACGCGCGATACATTTTGTCAAATAATCGCAAAAACAATGCGAACGACTTGTTGGACAAGGGCGAATTTTGTCAAAACGGACAAATCTTCAAAGGGGCCGATGTCCTGCCTCAAGGCAGGACAATTCAAGACAAGTTGCATTCCAACGCCCCTCGTAATGCCAGATAACAATACGTTGTTGATTGGCTATTGTGTTTGGTCTGGATTGTACTGAAAAACAACACGCGAAATTTTTCCACGACAGGCGGCAAAACACGTTTGTGTGACGAGGTGAGGTCGTGGAAGGATGGTAATACCGGGCTTGGAACAAAAAATGCGAAAAAAAAACTTCAGTACACGCGCACTTCAAATGCAAATTGTTTTAAAATTTTTCACCACGGGATGCCAGAAGCACGTGCAGAGCTATTGTACTAATAATTATACCTTTTGTTTTCTTCAAAATGTCTCTGACTTGTCGCTACAATTTTGTTTTTGTCAAAAATCTTATGACATTTAAAACTTGTCCGCTAGTGCGAATCGGCCCTTAGGGCATGAGTTAATTCTCCGTTAATGAGTCTAGTTGGTTACAATCTATAAGCTAAATTGATCACGTGAAAAATGTTAGAACAAACTACAACAATCAGACACAACTCCAAATTACTGGGGATATCAACCGTTTTTTAATGGTAACTTGATTGCCTCTTTGATACAAGCGCCCATCTGACTGGTGTGATATACACACGTCACTTGCTCACCAAAAAAAGAACCACTTTGACGTCTCAAAGCCTCATTTAATTAATTTGCAGTTACCTTACCCCCACAGAGTCAACAGCAAAAAATTTAAAATCCGATAAAGCGCTTTGGTGGTAAGGGGTGGGTAAGGGGTGGGGAGTACCGGTACCTGAGTGTTTGCACTTTAATATGTGAAGAGTGTAGTATATCTACGTTACTTTTATATGAATAACACAAAGGGCCGATTCGCACTAGCGGACAAGTTTTAAATGTCATAACATTTTTGACAAAAACAAAATTGTCGCGACAAGTGAGAGACATTTTGAAGAAAACAAAAGGTGTATTTATTAGTACAATAGCTCTGCACTTGCTTCTGGCATCCTTGTACATTTCTCGGCACGGTCGTTTTGTGCAAACATCAAATAATCAGGCAGGTCCACGTGGTAAAAATTTTAAAACGATTTGCATTTGAAGTGCGCGTGTACTGATGTTTTTGCGCTCGTGAGGGGAAAATGTCGCAAAAAAATCTATTTCTTTTCCCTTCCATTTATCGGTGCAAACTGGTTCCCTCCGCATTCTTTTGTTCCAACCCCGGTATTACCATCCTTCCACGACCTCACCTCGGCACACAAACGTGTTTTGCCGCCTATCGTGGAAAAATTTTGCTTGTTGTTTTTTAGTACAATCCAGACCAAACACAATAGCCAACCAACAACGTATTGTTATCTGGCATTACGAGGGGCGTTGGAATGCGACTTGTCATGACTTGTCCTGCCTCGAGGCAGGACATCGGCCCCTTTGAAGATTTGTCCGTTTTGACAAAATTCGCCCTTGTCCAACAAGTCGTTCGCACTTGTTTGTGCGATTGTTTGACAAAATGTATCGCACGTGCAACACGGGCCAATCAAAAGACAACTGCTTCTTTGTTTTCCTGAATTGTTGGACAAATTCTAGGTCTCAAAAAACGTATTCGCACTTGTTGAGTTATTTTTTTTAAAAAATAACTCTTAGTCGGCATGAAGACTTGTTTGGCTATTAAGTGGATGGTTGAGTGGATCATTCATGTATGTATTTCACACCAATCAGGTTTGGGATTCTATCAAGGACCAATCAAATTGCGGCTTGTATATATGGATCGTTTTTATGAATATTTGTTTTCGGTTCAAGATACGGCCATTTTTGTTTTGCTATAGATTCGACCTTATTGGGCCGTGTTGGTCTGAAGCCTCTATTATAAGTCTTGATTTTTATGTAGCTTTGGGTGAGAACATTGTGTGTGGGTTCTGAAAGCGAAAAGTGTTTGGAAATTTCATCGTGGTGAAGGTAATTCTCTTGGTTTACGGAATCAACTGGTTCAGTTGACGACACAATATGGGTATAGTATTTGTTGACCACGTTATATCAAAATGTATGATGTTTTGAGTAGAATAAATATGTATATTGAGAATAAATGTTGTGACTTCCATTTTTAATGTGAGTGTTGTGTATTTGCTGAACGTTTTGTTTTGGTCCCCAACTGACGCTGTTGTTTGTAAGGGCGAGTGTTAAAGATTTGAGATTCCAACCGCGCGGTGTTCTGGTGTTTAAACAGTTTTCTCTCGGTTAAAAGTATAGCATTGGTAGGAGCTTTGGCTAAGTAATAACACGAGTGACCACAAATCTCTCAAGGGTTTTCCCCCAAAGAATAACGTGATTGTAATAGGTTGAGGCATGTGCGTTTATTTGGGTTCGAGAGTTGCCAAATAATAGGTATTTTAGTGAGGTTGGAATGTGGCCGGAGGTTTGACGTTTCCTGCTTAGGAATAGTAGGACTTCACATGGGCGGTCATGAGTTATTTATTGTACTATCGTTTGAAAAGCTCGTGACGTGATGATGTTACAAGGGCACGTTTTGTCTCCTCTGCAAATATTAAATTAGGTATTTTGACAACGTGGTTGGATAGCACAGCAAGAGAAAATCATCATTTGTGCCGCGAGTGAGGGCCGTAGGAAGGTATAGTAGTCGTTGTGCGAGTCTCACATTTCAAGCTTCGCATTGATGGCTATCTTTAGTAGTACGGCGGTGCAATGCGGTTATTTCCGTACCAATGACGTAATGCTTGCAAGTGTTTACGTCGGCCAAATTTATTTTCTTCAGATCTCTGAACTCGCCTCGATGAAACAGCCAAAAGATTCACTTCAACTGGCTAAACCGACAAGAAATGGTCGCAAAATTGCAAACAAATTAACGACTGTCGCTTCTAGCGAAATAAACATCCAAAGTAAACATAATCGTGTTTGTCACGTACCGAAAGTGAAAGCTGCAACGTCAGCGCATTCCATGGCTGACGCAATACCTTTTTAGTTTATTTAATATTCCCAACGCAAAGCGGTTGCAGTTACGTTTACTCATATGCAAAAGAAAAAGACAGCCAGCTTTTTGCAGTCTCCTTTACAGCCGTTGTTTGGGCTCGTCACGCAAAAAACAACGGCTGAAAAGAAAACTAGCTCTTTGGGTGTGCAGTCAAGCGTGCCACACAACTTCATCGACAGCTATTTTTAGCACGGCCGTGAGAATATCGGTACCACCACTGATGATGTTACGCTTACAAGTTAGGGCACGCTTCTGCTTCTGGTTGCGAAATTAATATTGTACCAGTCCAAGTAAAATTGTCACGTGGTTTGGCTGAAATGCACTGGTGACTAGAGTTGTTTGTTTCTCGCGTTCGAAGAAAGAAACTTGTCCTTGCTTGCAGAAAGGTTTCTGTTTGATGAAAATAATGGAGCTATTTCAGAAACTCGAGAATACTTTGTTCTTGTTCCATCTGGCTATTCGTTTGCAATTTCTGGGTCAATTTGGCTTTCTTAGTGAGCGTGTTTGCGATTTTGTGATCATGTTTACGGTAAATGTTGTCAACAGTTTTCAATCCATGTTTTGGTGTACTTAGCGGTTTTCTTTCGGCTTGGAATGAAAGGGGATGGATAGTTAAATATCAAGGTAACCTTAAAAGTGACTAGGTACCAGATATTTTTTCTGTTTACGTTTGAAGAAATTACTGACGTATTTTTTGTCTTCAACAGTATGGTTCGATCGATCGGTTGCACACCACAGTCATATTTACAAGGGAAAGCAGCCTACTTTTAGAACATTTGCACAATTTCTTTTAAAATTGTTTTTGAGTTATTTTTGCAAAAGTAGCTCTTAGTCGGCGCGATGGACCGTGCACATGAACCATGCACAAATAGCTCAACCCATGAAATAAACCATCCCAACACGACTAACACCCAGTTCTACCCCAAGCCTCCCAATCAATTGAAAAAATAACTCCTGCACGCTTAGCGTGCCTATGTTTTTCTGTAACAAGTGACACAGAAGTGATGAAATCTACCAATTGTTACAAAATTTGTCCGCTAGTGCGAATTGGCCCAAAGGCTATATAATATATTTATACCATGCCATAGAAATAGAGCCAATCAGAATACAGGAAAGCCGTTGTATATTCGACGGTATTCAACCCAACCTTCCCATCGTGCGCTGCGGTCTTATTCTCGACGAAATTTAGTCAGCGTATGTTCTATGGCATGGTATAAAATAGTTACACAACACTTTCTCGTGCTATACTATGGAATATCCCACTTGTCACTTGTATTTTCTTCGCATACACACTCGCCTAAAGGCTCGTGTATATACCGAGAAAATACAAGTGACTCGTGGGATATTTCATAGTATACCACTCGAAAGCGTTGCATAAGTAGTATATATTTCTGAAGACTCTATGCTCTCGTTGTTGTACTATTCCTCCTGGAGCAGGAACCTTTGCGCTAAACGCATGCGCAGAAGATAAATCTATTTACGTGCTTGAAATCACGAACGTCGCCTGCTTTTCTCTGCGGTACAATTCTTGTAGACTCTGTGGTGCCAAGTTAAAACTGCAAATCAATTAAATTAGACTTTTAAGGCGTCATGGTGATTCATGCGAAGTAATTCTCGATATGGCACATTTCATAAACTGAAAAAAAATCATTCCTTTGATTAATCGATATCAGTGCGAAACTTGGTTTGATTATTGAAAGCAAAGCAACTACTATTGATGTCGCTGCGTTTGGAAATAATAGCCCTGATAAGTATTACGAAACGCTTTGGTAATTAAATATTTAAAAAATTGAACCAGGATTTTTGGTACAAATTTCCTAACAACCAGGAAACAAATACTCCAGGTGTACTGTGCTTTGAAAACCTTTCCAAAAGAGATGTTTTGTAATTTGATCCGATTTTTGAGTTATTTTTTCAAAAAAATAACTCTTAGTCGGCGCGATGAACCGTGTAGTAAGTCAGTCAGTCAGTCAGTCAGTCAGTCAGTCAGTGAAGTATGTTTGTTTGTCACACCAATCAGGTTTGAGGTACTATATCAGAACCAATGAAATTGCAGTTTATAAAGGGGAAGTAATTTGACTCAGTTGTAAGCGAGCGATTTCATTCGAAGATTTTCGATTTGCAGGAGGCGGAATCGGTGAGTTGTGAATTAACCCCGGATTTGAAACGCTCGCCTGCTTACAACGCACACGCCGCCAGCAAAGACCCCACACAAATTTGTTATTCAAGCGTTCCTTTAGGACGGGCTAGTTTCGCTGACCGTAGTAGAAATTGCATAAAGCATTTGCACAAAGCAGATTTGAAGAATAATGTTCTCATTGTGATGTTAATACTGTGTCATAAAAATGGCAAGGAATCTTCTTCAGAGTGTGTTGTGGCGTCTTGTTTTAAGAGTTTGTGACAAGGAAACTTCTTAAATTTAATACTGCTTGAGAATCCGTGTCGTCAACTGAACTTTAGCGTCTTGCTCCGGCGATTACCTGACTCTCGGGCAAGTTGCGTTTATGTTTATACCTTAAACACACCACGTTAAGACATTTAATTAACCGGTATGGGTATTGACTTTAAAATGGTTTTGCTTTTAAAATTAACTACGATCGATAGCGGCAACAGGCTAGAATAAGAGCATGTCATTCCGTGACAGTTTGATAACTAAAATTAATTAGTTCTTGTTCCTCTTTGTTGAATGAAAATTTACTTTACGACTGGAAACAAATACTCCAGGTGTACTACACTTTAAAAGCTTTCCTAAAAATATAGTTTTTGATTTGATTCGTTTATTACTTCGTTTATTACTTTTCGATTACTCAATGGAGACATGGTGTTTTCAAGAAAAACATAAAGTGTCATGTTACACAAGTGAGATAAACAAAAGTGTCATGTTACATGCATTTAAAAAAAAAACAAAGGTATCGTTTTACAGTGTTTGACAAAAACACAAATGCATCCTGTAACAAACAAAAGTATCGCGTTACGGTTGTAAAAAAGCTAGCAACAAAATAAGCGCTAACAGAATAAGCCATTTCGTGACATTTTGACAATTAGTTCAAAATGTCAATTCGTTCTTGTTTTTGTGGTTTCAGCTTCGTAGAAGCGAAACCCACTTTGTCGTCGTTTTGTAAGTGAGTAAGTACGTAATTCGGAAAGCCGACGTAATGCCGATGAGACGCGGACGCCGCAGTCGATGGTTTATTGACATGTCCGAAGTATTTTCGTGACAAGCGTTTTATCATGGTATCATGGGCCTGAGAACGAGGTTGTGAATTGGCAGTCGATATTTCTTCGCAGATAACATGTGAATCGTCGAAACAACGTTTGTTTATGCGTTTCCCTGGGCGGTGGATTTCGGAGGAAAGTTTCATTAGCAATGGTTTTGTGCTATTTTAGTCTGGGAACCAGACAGAGCTCTCGATGAAGGAGATATTTCTTGATGTGATTTGTGCAGTACTTTTCGAGAAACCACTTTCGAGCGTGTTAAGGGGGGTGACTCTTAACTACCAATTTGTTTCTAAGGCAGGTTTCTAATTGCTATATTTTGGAAACAAGACATCATACAGATAAGCTTTTTGCACGAGTTTGTTCTATTGACGATTCCTCCAAGAGTTTCAGGTCACGGTCATATTTAACGCGTCACGTGACCAGAACAGAATAAACCCTAAAACTCAAACGGCGGATAGATTTTAAAATTAAAATGAGTGTCAATAAATAAAGAACGTGCACATGCGTAATGTGACGTATCGTTTTTGTGAAATTCGCATTATTATAAGAGTTATGGGGTAATGAACACTCATATTTACAGACTTTCATCGGTAGCGTTTCCTTTCTTCGTGTCAACGGTAAAAGCATACGTCAGATTATAAAGACGGCGACGTTATCTCTGATTCGTAAGAGAAATCGGAACTTTACCTTGTTTCCGTGGAGTTTTAGGGATTTTAAATTCTAACGCGCGGTTTGGGACTGGCACTAGTTTCGTACGCGAAATGATATATTTTTTAAAGCACGTGTACCCCCAAATAAAATTAACCATTCAGTGTTACAAAAAGCTTCAAAATCGCTTGCCACAAAATACAGTCTTCAGCAATTCCTTAGCAACTGCTCCAGATCTGTAGTTCAGAGTCCCCCCCCCCCCCCCCCCTTAAGGACGTTAAGCGTAAACACCGTAGACAGGGCGAATCAGCCATGCGGAGCGAGCTAGCAAATATAAATATGCAAATCATCCATTCGCGTACAATTTGTCGCTAAATTTTGGAGAGCGTCCACTTTCTGATGCAATTTTTCCGCTCAACACTTTCTAAATGCTTCCCAAGAGACTAACATTGATCACAATCGTCAGGGTTTTCCGAAGAAACGGCCCTTTCATACCCTTCATAGCAAGTGATGCCAGCTTTCGTTATCCTAAACAGCTCTTGTTTATACGATGTAATTAAATATGCAAAAATTTGCTCTCGCAGTTTTAAAGCGAAGTTCAGAACAAACAGGGAACAAAACTATTTTGCGCTTTGAAATACCTTTCGGAAGGGATGCTTCTTGATGTGATTTGTGCAGTACTTTTCGAGAAACGACTTTCGAGCGTGTTTACTCGTAAACACAGTAGACAGGTCGAATCAGCTCGCAAATATGCAAATCATCCATTCGCGTGCAATTTGTCACGCATTCCCATATGTATGATTTTTGCGGGGTTGAAAGTGGTACTTTTCAAAAGAGAGACTTTTGTAAGTGAATTCCTTTTCAAGCTTTTTGACCGTGAGAAAGTTTTACATAATTGTAACAGACAAAACATACATGTAGCTGAAACCACGTGCACTCCCGCGAGTGCTACTTTTTCTAAATGATAATAATTTACTATGGAACGAAACAGTTTTGACGTAACAAATTGCACGTAAAATTTTTGCAACATTTTTTTTTTCAAAAAATGCCTCTTAGTCGTAGCAAGGGGCTATGTTGTTAGTGGTGCTCCATGCACAAATAGCTCAACCATCCCAACAGGACTAGCATCCAGTCTTACCCCAAGCAACCCAATCAATTGAAAAAATAACTCCTGCACGCTTAGCGTGCCTATGTTTACTTTTTGTGAAACTACTGTACTTTTGTGACGGAGTGTTTTAATGGCTTTAATATGGTATCAGTCTGTGTAAAAATGAGATAACTCATTACGGATTGTGCTGATTAGGCATAATTTGACACCTTAAGCCTGGTTTAAACGTCGCATTTTACATGCGCCGAATACAATACTAATTCGAGTCGACTCGAATTAAAAAATTCGGCATTTGGTTTTAAACGTTGCATTTAATTGTGTCGCATTTAATTGCCGAGAGTTCAATTCCAAATATAAAAACCAAAAAATATCCGTCGTGGTTCAGGTTGTCCATAATACGCAAAATCTGATCTTTTCACGTTGTTGTTACGCAAAGGACGGCTATGAATGGCAATGAAACTGGAACAGTCGAATATTCGACTGAACTCGCATTTACTTCAAATCTGCCGAATTTAATTGTTTTAAACGTCGCATTTTACATGCACTTAATTCGGCAATTTGATTCGGCGCATGTAAAATGCGACATTTAAGCCAGGCTGTAAAATGCGACGTTATAACCAGGCCTAAGGCCTGGTTTGAACGTCGCATCTTACATGCGCCGAATCAAATTGCCGAATTAAGTGTATGTAAAATGCGACGTTTAAAACAATTAGATTCGGCAGACTTGAATTAAATTCATATAGCCTTTGTGTTAAGTTCAGTCGAATATTCGGCTGTTCCAGCTTGATTGCCGTTCATAGCCGTTCTTTGCGGAACAACAACGTAAAATGACCAAATTTTGCGTATTGTGGACAACCTGAACCACGACGGATAATTTTTGGTTTTTTCGACTATTTTGCTTGGTTACCAAGGAAAATGGTAAGAATTGGGATCATTGGTGGCACTCTCTGACACACATTTTTGTATACTCTCAAGGGACTGTTTTAATTTGTCAAGGGAATACTTTTCGCTGTGGGCGATAAAACGTCACTCCGAAATGTTATTTTCACGCGTCGCTCGTCATTTAGCCTGTCTAGCCTTTTGCAAACTACAGGTAGGTATTTTTTAAAGATCTGTGCTATTCATCGATTGAATTGCTTAGTTTTACATGCTTAAAAGCTGCTGCGAATCTTCATTGTCAGAGGATATTGGCCAATGCTATTTTCTATTGTTACAAGTCTATTGTTTGTCGTCTTCATTGAAAGAAGTATTTTTAGCTCGTCACGCAATCTTTTGTTTTGACCACAATTCACGGACTTGATCACGACAGCAGCTTCTCAAGACTTCAGACAGGAAAATGGTAATGTGCAATATTGCTTCGAACTTAAATGGAATTTTTAGAAGGATCGGTAAAGCCACTTAGTGAAAAATTGACTGCAAAGAGCCGTCGGGCTAAAACTAAACTTACGCTTTAGCGTGAATAATGCAGGATCTCACGGCTTCAAAAAGATGCAGAATTTTGAAGCTTTGATACATTAGTAGCTACATCTTGAAATGAGAATTAATCTAAAACAAAACTTCCTTCAAGTTTCTTTCATTTGCCCAGTTTACGTTTGGAATTTTAGGCTTCTGAAGCGTATTGATTTGAAAAGCGCATGGTGACATCTGATATGCAGCGTGCGGCCGACTTACTGTGCCATCGCATTGTTGTTTATTTAATAATTGTGTTCAGTTTACGACCTTTTACATGCAAAGATTTACTGCAGTACTTCGGAAAATGCAAACAAGTATTTTTTTTTTTGTTATTAGTTATAGTGATGGATAGCATAAAAAGCAATCTGAATGTTAATTTTGTGGAAGGAATTCAGTAGTTTTCCGCTATCTCACGGCAATCTCACGGCTTATCTCCAATTACCGCTTTTCTGTACCAAGATAATACCACTGGTGGTTAAATAAATGTCAGTGACAGTTATACAGAATGAAAACCTACCTTTCATAAAAAGCAATCTGAGTGTTAATTTTGTGGAAGGAATTCAGTAGTTTTCCGCTATCTCACGGCAATCTCACGGCTTATCTCCAATTACCGCTTTTCTGTACCAAGATAATACCACTGGTGGTTAAATAAATGTCAGTGACAGTTATACAGAATGAAAACCTACCTTTCATAAAAAGCAATGTGAGTGTTAATTTTGTGGAAGGAATTCAGTAGTTGTCCGCTATCTCACAGCACCATGATTCGCAAATTATTACCGCAGTTACCGCTGGTGGTGGTTAAATAAATGTCAGTGACAGTTGTACAGAATGAAAGCCTACCTTTCACCAGAGTGTTTCGAACTAGTGTTATATATTGTAGAAAGAGTTCGTGTTTTTGCGAGTTGTTAAAATGACGCGCGGAGGTGAAGAAATTTTTTTCACCGTCTTCAAGTTTGGTTTGGGGTCAATTCATCAAGGTTGATAATTAACATTTCAAACCATGAATTGGTCTTTCAGCGTGTCTAGTTGTAATAAACGTTTACTTCAGAAAAGAATTGTTTGTCTGAATTTAGTACGCATATGGTGTATTTTTTCCCCTCGCACGTTTGTGTTAAAAGCCGTAAAAGAGCCAGGATTTTTTTTTTTTTTTTTTGGGGGGGGGGGGGGGGGGGCGGGGGGGTGGGTGAGCGCTAATAAAAGCCTTCTGGACTGTGAGTCAATGGGTTAATGCATCACAAATCGCTTTCAATACTAAATATTTCCCCGACGCATACTCCATGCGAAATAGTCGAATTTCGAAGAGATCTTTGATTATATTTGGAACGCCCAGCAATAGCTCAGCAATTAATGCGACACAATTAAATGCGATGTTTCAAACCAAATGCCGATTTTTTTTAATTCGAGTGGACTCGAATTAGTATTGTATTCGGCACATGTAAAATGCGACGTTTAAACCAAAATTCGAGGCATTTCAAAAGTGTGTTGCAAACCAAATGTTAACCAGCTGCAGTTTGAATTTACGGGACAGGCTAGGTCGCTGGAACCAAGTTTTCTGGGTTTTTTTTTAGACATAATAATTTCGTAAATAAAATCATGAGGAATGGCAAAATAGGAAGAAAAAATAAAAGTATGTTACAAACGAACAAAAGTGTCGTGTTGCAGTTGTAAAGAAAAGCTTAACTATAACGACTGGTGTTTCATCCTCTTATTGAAAGTGAAATAAGGCAAACAAACAAAAAATAAAAAAATCATACTTTTAATTAAGGTATCAACGTACCCCAAATGACCATCTTCCGTTGAAGCTGCTTTACCGCTCCGCGTTTCTCGAAAACCCCAGTAAAGTATATATTTTATGAGAGCCTAAAAGTTGAAGATTTCAAGGATATATTTATTTGATGTTGTGCGAATAGAGCGTTTGATTTCCAGAAGTACCGAGGCTCACAAATCCAGTTCGTTTCCGGCCGGAATTGAACGGGAGAAAACGATCAACATCGCTATGTGTTCTTCACATCTTCCTCTAAAAAACTGTGTCGGGGAAATATGATTACTTGTCTGTTTTTTTTTTAACAGGCAGTTAAACTTTAGGAGTTTAAAAATGAACCGTTACGTTTGCTAAAATAGCTATGACTTTTGAAAGAGGTAAAAAATAAAAATTTCCCGACACAGTTTTGTTGCCCGATTATCGGGCAACGTTCTTGCCAAATTTCAGTGGAAAGCGTCGAAAATTCACTGAAAACGAACTTAAAATGTGTGCCCTACTCTTCGAAATTTTGGTTTTGAGATTAACGACGAGAAATATACTTTGGGGCGTTTCCCGGTGTAATTAGATTAATTACACAAGACGTGTGAAAATGATTACGTGTTGATCGATGAAGGGAAGTCTCATTTTACTTTAACAAAGATAACTCTTATCAATTACAGAGCGGTCTCAATATCCGTCACGAGTTATCACTTCCACGGCGCTCTCGTACAGAGGTATGTATTAAGGCAGCGATAAAAGTAATCGCGGTCGCAAACAAGGTAAAGGAAGCGTCAAACAAGGAACTAATCCTGATTTTAGTGGGGATATCTCCTGCAAATCCTGCAAGCGGACAAACGGTCAAGGAAACCATGCTTTTGGAAATGAGAGCATCTCGGTATATATTTCTGTCAAAACAATGGTGCGTCACTCGATCTTTAGGCGATACTTTTATATCTGTAATAAGGCTTTTATTAGGACAAAAAAGGTACGCGTGAAATAAAGTATTGATGTGTCTTGTAGTGCAAGCAACTTCTCCTGATCATAATATGACCCGGAATATGACCTTTTGTCGCTGGCGGCTAGCACTTCGTCCAAATCTTTCTCAAATTCTTTTACTGTTTTGGCACTTCCTTCGAACCCAAAGAGACAGGAACTTTTCCTTTTTTTTTTCTTTGACGACATGAACGAGTAAAATCTCAACGTATAGTAAACACTCGTCGCTCGCACTAATCGCACAACACAATAGGTCACGTGCCAAATGTGAGTTAAAAACATTGTGACAACCTGTTGACAGCTATCAATTAGCGATAATTTATGCAAAGATTCGTTTTACCTTCATAACTTCGTTTAGAATCAACCTTTTTCCGTATTTTTTTTTTAAATGAAAGGTCTCAATGATATCTTCTGGAAAATACCAAAACAGGTTTTCTTCAAAATGATAAATTTTGGGGTATACTGATACCTTAATCAGCCCCTTCGCATTCTGCAATATCCTTTCAGGCTCTGAGTTATAGCTTTTACTGTCTTTAGGTCGACGTGTACAGTTTTGGTGTTCTTCTCTGTGAAATGTACATCCGGGAATTGCCAAATCCTGAAAGACGTGATCAACAAATTGCAATGGTGGAAAGCCGCGTGCTTCGAGCCCTCATACGGGGATGTGTGCAGTTAGAGCCTGAGTCGAGACCAAATATGGAAGAGATTATTGAGGAACTTGAAGAGCCAGTTTAATGACACGTCATACGTACTAACGTATAGTATATACCAAATGTTCTTACCGTGTATAAATAAATGTATAAATAAATAAAATAAATGAATAACCTAAGCTCCAGTACATGCTAGTATGCCATTTAATAGTGGTCACTGTGTGTACTGTGTTGTATGTTTGTGTATTGACGTAAACGTGTATTAGGTGGCCGAACACAGTTTTCAAGTACCCATGCTTTGCCTTCTTTTCATTGGGACCGTTGATGCCCGGAAGCCCAAGGTTGCCTAGAAACAAGTACTACCATGAAAGTGTTTACTTTTGCATTTTAAGTGAGCTATGTACTCTTGCCATGGCAACCACGCTGAATTAAAATACGGTTTCAAAAATGATTTTTTTTGTATTCGTAGAAAATACACTCGTTAGTTTTTTACATCATTTGCTATCTAAAATAACAGAAAGAATAGCTTGTGTTATTATCATCACATTCTAACAGAAGGATTTTTCATTATTTGTTGTTTAACGTTTTTTGTTTTGTTTCCTCAGAAACGAAACGGTATTGTTTTCGATTCAATGTGAACTATTTACACAGTGAGGTCTACTATCCAATCAGAAGAACGCTCGCAACCACAATGTCAACACGTACTTAAAGGAGAAGTTCACTCCAGAATGGCCATTTATTTTCCTTACGCCAATAAAAAGTTTATACAAAAATATGTTATTCACCAAAATTTCAGCTTCCAACGAGCGCTAAATCCCTACGAAATCTTTCTCTAAAGTAGCCCAAAATTTAAATACTTCAAACTCCTTGTTTCTTTGAAGTGGCTTTTGTTTGTCAAAAAACCTGTCTGAAAGGAAAGAAAAGGTGAAAGGTTTTTTTTATCTCTTGGAGCTCTGTTTGAGAAACATGGAGCTGCAAAAACAGGCATTTTGACAAACAAAAGCCACTACAAAGAAACAAGGAGTTTGAAGTATTTAAATTTTCCCGCTAAACTTCAGGCTGAACTCTTTGACGTCACGCATACATTACTAGCTCCAAGATGGCGGCGTTCAGTTGTCGAATTTTGGGCTACTTTAGAGAAAGATTTCGTAGGGATTTAGCGCTCGTTGGAAGCTGAAATTTTGGTGAATAACATATTTTTGTATAAACTTTTTATTGGCGTAAAGAAAATAAATGGCCATTCTGGAGTGAACTTCTCCTTTAAGGCAAACAATTATTTATTTATTTATTTATTTATTTATTTGTTTATTTAGTTAGTTAATTATTTAGTTATTCATTAATTTTATACATTTATTTATACACGGTAAAAAAATATCAGGTACTACAAGTTTTTATAATATTAATACTAATATAACAACTTATAAACAGTCTATGCTTAATACTCGTCAGCAACACCAAATAATCGTCAGCAAGACCAACTCAGAGACTCAAAGGACAGTGCGGAATGCGAAGTGGCTGATTAATTTTAAGTATGGTGTTTTATGTATTTTGTTTGTTTACCTAATCTCACATTCAATAAGACGGTAAAACGCCAGACGTGATAGTCACGCTTATTATCTTTGGATAGATAGATGCTTTATTAAAACTAAATTGCAACCCGAGGGTTGAATTATATAGTTTTTTACAAAAAATTACAATGGTTAAAAGAGGTTAAAATTACATATACAAAAAAATATACAACTAACTATAAAATGTCAAATATTTAAAATTTGAGCGCATTGCTAAGAATGAATGAGTTCTTCAATCTGTTTGTCTTAAAATTAGCATTAAATTTTCGTTTCTTCCTCAAATTGTAATGACAGGTGTTCCTCTCTGGGAGTAAATTATGGAGTTTGTTATTCGTGTCTTCTGCAATCTTTGAAAAAAGCTTGTTCGTTAGGGACTGTCTTCTTGCTGAAAGAGTTTCAAGACCAGCCTGAGCCAAAGCTTCTTGGTAGGGCTTGAAAGGAAAAATGATGCGCATTGCCCTCCTTTGGATCCTCTCTAACTCTTCTGAAAGATACTTTGGAAGACTATCATGGAATACTGGACAAGCATATTCAGTAAGAGGACGAATACAAGTTCGATAAAATTGAATTAGCTCCTGTGTTCCGAGACCAGAGCGTTTGAGCTGCGACAGACAGTACATTCGTTTCCTAGATTTCTTTTCGATTTCTTCAATGTGACAATTCCATTTAAGGTTACATGTAATGTGCATACCCAGAATCTTAGCCTTGGGAACGCATTCGATTTCACTACCATTAATTACAATGGGGTCAAAGGAATTGTTTGCTGTACTAAACGTTATTCGAAGTTCCTTGCACTTTGCCTCATTGAGCTGGAACTTGTCTTCAGCTGCTCTGGTTACGAAGGTATCAACGGCGGTTTGGATGGTACTTGGCCGGTTCTTGGCTACGGTTTCTGAGATGGTGGTGTCGTCAACGTATTTCCATAGCTTGTTATCAGGAATGTCGAGCTCATTAATCATAATGATGAACAGCCACGGGCCAAGCTTAGTCCCTTGGGGGACCCCTGCTGGGATTGCTCCCCACTCAGAGAAGCAGTCGGAGCCGAGCTTCACTCGTTGCTTGCGGTCGGTAAGAAAATCGATAACCCAGAACAGAATAGCCTCAGGGAGATCATAGTTGTGCAGTTTATTGATCAATATGTGATGATCAATAAGATCAAAGGCTTTCTTGAAGTCGAACAGGACCGCCCTTACTGTGGCTCCATCACCGTCGGTTGCACTGTTCCATTCGTGAATCATGCTGATAAGCGCTTCAGTTGTACTTGAAGAGGGGACAGTACCAAACTGCCTTGGATCCACTTTTGCGAGTACAGCTGGTTTAATATAACGGTCAACGATAAACTCCTCTGCCAGTTTCGAGAGGATAGGTGTAAGCGAAATTGGTCTCAAATGCTTATTCACATACTGGACTGGAATTTGTTTGGGAATAGGAGTAATGTCAGCATGTTTCCAGGAATGTGGTAATTTAGCCTCCTTGTAGGTGCAGTTGAGAATGTCCGTGATGACTGGAGCAAGGAGGTCTGCGTTCTCTTTCAGTAACCATGTGGGCATGTTGTCTGGCCCAGAAGCCCTCACTGGATTCAAGGACGCAAGTTTTCGGAAAACACAGGTCTCGGAAATGGGGGGTAGGTCGGTATAATGTGCGTCACATGAAGTACGGGGAGCCAGTGATGTAAAGGTGCTCATTGGGGCCAGGAATGCTTTATTAATAGTGTTGGCGAGGGCGGTGGAGTTTAGAAAGGGCCCTTGGTCGATATTACGCAAGACTGATATTGTGTCTGTGCGGGTGGCAGCCTGCATCCCGGCGAGTTTCTTGACCTCCTTCCACCACCTGCGAGGCTCACAGTCCCTTAGTTGCTCTACGTTTGACGCATAGTATTTGGCCCGGCATAACTCGCGTAGCCGATTTACACTGTTTCGCAGGCGGCGGAAATTGGCATCGTCCCCTCGGGTAAGAGCTCTCTGTCGTTCACGTATCATGGATTTTAGCTGTTCGTTAATCCACGGGGGATCGTTGATGGAAAGCTTCTTTGACCTTAGGGGAAGCAGTGTGTCCATACCTAACTTAATAGCAAACTCCAGAGTATTTGTTTTCTCTTCACAGGAGACCTTTGTCCCAACGAGAAGGTCAAGTTTCTATTTTTGTCGACCTGAAAGGACGTTGTATCGTCCCTGAGGAAGTTATTGGCTTCCTTGCGCTTTCCAGTAAATGGTTTGGAATTGCACTTATAACTTGATAAAGTGACGAAAAGATGCTTTCTTAAAATGGAATTTGGGTTTGGATCAGCCAATGATAGAACATATCCATCGCTGTCTTAAAGGTCCATAACTGTGTTAATTCCTTTATCGAGCCATTCTGGGAATAAGAAGTGTATTCCTCCTATAAGTATCAGAATTGTCCTCATTATTAAACAGGATTCTGTCATGATTGTTTTGATTATCGTAAAGTGACTTAAGTTCTTTAAATTAAAGTAGAATATCCCTGTAAAAACGATCCGATAATTACATTTTTACAGAAAATTCAGTCCACCGTATTTAGGTTGCCATTTTTGAGAAGTCTGGGGATCCATGCCTGCCTTAAAACCTTAATCAATGTTAATCACACGCAGTCCTCCATTCTTGTAACCCTGGTACTCTTGTCTCTTGTTTTTCCATAAAATTTTAAAAAAGAGGACCTTGCATTTTACCAATAATCTCATTCCGCACATCCATGTTTGAAGCAGAATAAATAAGTGACGATACACCCTTTGCCTTGATAATCAATACTCTTCCGAATAAAGTCTCGTGATCGCCAAATGCCCAAGTTTACCTGAAGCCTTTGAAATTTCAGACCAAAGTTGAAATGGTTGTTACCATTACTGTCATATGAAAAGAAAATCCCTAAAGTTTCCACTGGGTTTTTAATCCATTTCAGTCCTAGAGGTTTGCCAATCTGATTGACTGATTTGCCGAGCCATATAGCCTTTGTTTTTAAATACTTAGCTTTGGTCCTGAGATATCCCAAAAGATGCTGTAATATCATATGCTCCTGATAATATGATTATCTAATCCCCTTTTCACTGCACAAAAGAGATGAGTGGATCAGCAAACTGATACAATTTGATTTCATTGTTAAAAAGAGTTATACCCTTAACTTCACTGCTTTGAGGAATTTTTGTTAGACATTAGCTCTGCTGTAAGGATAAACAGGTATAGAGAGAGCGGGCAGCCTTGCCTAACTCCAGAAGAAGGTTTAATCCAGTTAGTTTCATAACCATTGGCGTAAAATTTTATTCAGAACTACTGTATCAGCAGAACCACTGTCTTGATGAGACACAGATGAACCACGACTTGAAGATGGACGATCCGTTGGAGGATTGGCGAGAACTGCAAGCAAGCCTCGTTCGCCATAGGCATGGGAGACTTGACTAAGATGTTTGTAGCCGATGCCAGAGTCGGCAAGTTTCTTCGCTAATACTTTGCTAATTATGCCCATGCCGGAAGAATTGCACAGCTTTCGTATTAAGGATTGCTGAAGAGCATAACTGTTGTCAAGGTTAATTAATAGGTCTTCGATGATGCTACCGTCGTTGACGCCAAGAGGAGATTGGAAAATAATTTTGTTGAGTGCACTTACGTCTTCGACAGCACCGTAACCTTGTAAATCTCTGGTTAAAGAGCTGTTTATATACAGCTGCTTGATTTGCCTTGACATATGACCCGTCCTCCGTTTTTAACGCTTCGCATTCTTCTTGAATGAGCTTGCGAATGAAAACAAGGCTGTCTGCGAAGTAATATATCAAACACGAGAGACAGTTTCATCGGGAAACCCAAAAACCGACGCGTAGCAGAGTATTTTGAAGAAATTGGAGGTGATTGGATAGCCGATGAAACGCTCTCTCCAGTGTTTGATTTATCTTCTCAATCGAAACTAAAACCAAGGAGTAAACGGAGCAATAAAGTCGTAAAAATCTATGCTAAAAAAGGTGGCCCGCGGCTATTTTTGGGAACGGAGGTGATCTTTTCTAAATCAAATTTTGGGCAACCGATCAACCGATTTTTTCTGATTTTTTGGCAATCGAAATAACAAATGTTCACATTTTATAAAGCTCTAAATTTTAGGGCGTGGCATTAAGCTTTCAAATAATCCAAGGGATCTTAGCAGTACTCAAGCGTTGTTGTAACAGCTCCCAAAAATACACAAGCATAATATTTTAAGCAAAAATTCAACAGTCAACTGTGCAGCAATCCCTACCAGCCGATTTCGTTGGAACTTGCTCATATTAAAACTTGGATAATTTGAAGTTGTTGACATTAATAAGAAAAAATCTATCGTCGCGTTTGGAAAATATTCGCGTTTTTTTCATAAATTGATTTTTTAAAAAAAACGCTTATATCTCGTGATCGTTTGCTTTGTTCGCCCTTAAGTTTAAAGCGTTATATTATTTCGATTGCCAAAATCAGGTAAATCGGTTAACCCTTACATGCCCAAAATTCGATTTAGAAAAGACCACCTCCGTTCCCAAAAATAGCCGTGGGGCCACCTTAAGACCGGGCATCCAAATCTCCTTCACGGTTATGATTTTCTTTGTTTTAACTTGATGAACTATTAATGTATTTGAGAAACAGTGTTCAAAGGGTTTCCGCCGCGGTGAAAAATTCTTTTGCCCCCCACAGATGTTACTTGAATTTGTTTACTCTTGATGCCTGATACGAAACTTTTTTCTCAGGCGAAGTGTTTTAGCTTTCTTCCGTCGGACAGTCGAGTGCTACGGGCGTTGCGATTGTCCTCCCTTGCAATATTTTAGGCAAGAGAAAACATAAAGTAACAAGCTCAAGGTGACACATAAGACATTTGCCATTAGAGGGCCAAGGGACGAACCCATTGCCACGCCGTCGACTTGCTCATACAGCTGGCCATTAAATTGGAAAATAGTGGTGATTTCGAGGAGTCTGGCGAGTTGATCCTTAAGGTAATAGGTTTGGTAGAACCAATCGCTGGCAAAGGTGTTGTCGACTAATGATAGTCTCGTTTAAAGGTACGTTTGTAAAAAGGGATGTGACATCAAAAGAAACCAAAATATCATCCTCTCCAGTGGGTGAGTTCCGGTTTTCTTCAGAAATTCTTGCGGCCCCCTGGTTATCGGTAAACCACCTGACTCTTGAATTAGGCAGAAAAGAACTGAATGAACTAAGGACGAACTGTACAGCTAATAATTCACGGTAAGTGGAACTCTCCTGACGTTCAGCCTCAGTAAACATCCTATGAGCACAAACATCTTTCCCGTCAATATGGCCAGCGCAAGCAACATCACTTGCATCTGAATAAAAAGAAACAAATGGAGTGACCGAATCTGACACGCTTCTAGTGTTAACGGAACGAAGATTGTTCTTCCAAAACTCAAGTTCAACTACACAGTATCTATTGAGCAAAAATACACTATCCCAATCTTGGGCGGCAGCCACAGACAACTGACAATGCCTGGTCATAATTCGAGCCAGGTTTCCTAGAACGGGACTCATAGATATGATCTTTCCTACAATGAAAGCCAAACTTCTTGCTGATAACTCACGAGGTTGTAGGGCGCTGTCAATGTGGGACAA
>OY855903.1:15230158-15235158 GCA_963693305.1 Meandrina meandrites | reverse complement strand
AGTTCACTATCAAAAGCAGAGATCGCGCGAAGTTGCTGTCAAGGCTCACGAGTGTCTACAAAAGCTACAAGGCACCAAAGGCTCGGAGGTGGATAGGGAAGTACACACGAGGTTCTGTGGTTCATCATCATCGAGTCTAGTCAGGTCAGCACGAGTGGAAACAGCAGAATCAAAGAGCGGCTCGCTCAAAAGGGATCCCACTCCTACAAATCAATTGCAAGTCCAAAGAAAGTGTCGTCGCGTTTTGAAGTTCACGACAGACGAGGACGAATTTCTCAAGAAAGGCATTAGTAGGCACGGATTCGGACAGTGGACGGCGATTTTGAGGGATCCCGAGCTCAAGTTTCAGACTGGAAGGGTAGCCGATGCCTTAAAGAAAAGGGCCGAACTAAAGTTCCTTTCCAACAAAAAGGCCGTTTAGTTTGTCTCATGAACATTTGCACTTTCGAAGCGTGTCGAGAAAATGATCTGTTTTGAAAAAACGCCTCAAAAGAGAGACTTATTCCCCTCTATTATCTAGTAAATGAAAGAGCTCAAACTAAACTGCATTCTAGATCAACATTATCTAAAAAACGCAGTGTTAACTAACGCAAAAAGAAGTGTCACACGCATAACCAATACACTCCGGCTTTTAATGCAACCTGGCTGATATATCTAGTATACATCTAGCATTTACTGTAGTGTTACATATGCCGCACACGTAAATCATCACAAAACATGGCTTAGTCCTTGTGCAAATTCATTCGGTTAACATCGTTTCCAGAAAAAAAAAAATGTCAGTGTCAGTTCCCTATCCATTCAGCGCTGGCTGTAAAAATCTAGCAGTGTTTTCCCCGGGGCCTTGTTGGCTCCTTGGCTTTTCGTGAGTCGTCCCCTCTTTCGCACTGTAGAAGTGCCCTTCTGAGAACGGCTTCTCTTCTGCGAAACCGGCTGTGCTTGCTGCCTGCTGGTTGATTGGGTTATGAACATCTCTTCTTCATCTGATTCTTCATCAGCACGTGGATACGGCAGGGTATTCCACAGGCTGTTAACAAGTTGTGCTTGTTGCGACGGCAGAAACTTCATCTCGACTGCCATTTTTCTGCGCTCGAGCAAAGCGAGTTCGCTAAGACCACGGACATCATTTTGCTGAAATTTCAACTTGAGGGCATCTGAAGTGATGCTTATCATATACTGAAGTGCACGTTTCACGTCTTCATCCTTGGCGGCATCCTCCTGCTTTTGGTATTCTCGCATTTCTCTTTCTTTAGCTAAGACCCATTCATTCTTAAAGTAATCTCGTGATTTCTTTTCCAACATTCGTTGGTCTTCTTCCCTCTTTCTCGCGAAATACTCTTCTCGAGACTTTTGGATGCTGGAGTGATAAGGACCTTCTACGCACGTGAGTAAATGGGCGTCTTCTCTTCTCATCATTCCCAGCGTAATCCATTTTTCTCTGGTCTCCTCCAAATGACGAACACGCGCGCTCTCTACTTCGCTTTCGTGTTCAGCCGCTGCTCGTTTGATTTCAGCGGCGATTAATGAAGGTTGCCTTTGCTTTAAGCTCTGGCACGGCTGCTTGTCTTGCAATTGGACAACTTCATTTAAACTTTTCTCCCATCCTTCGACTGAACTCTGAGTCGTGGCATCATCGTCAGAATCTGCACTGCTGCCTTCGTCTGCAACATTCTGTTCCACTTCTTCACTGGACTCCCGGTCGCTTTCACTCAGTTCTTCAAAATTCATCGTTCGAATCCTTTCCTTTTCTTCTTCGTCAATGCCGTTGTTTTCACGAGCAGATGAAGGCGTCGGGGGTGGCAATTCATCTTCGGGCGTTCTTGCAACACCACTCGCCCAAACAATGCAGTCCATGGCTTTTTCCTTCAAGTGCTTCTGTACGCCAGAAATGGGAGGAGAATTCAGCTTTCGGAAATGAAACTTACGCAGGCGAACGTCCATGGCTGTGTTGTGTTCATCCCCGAAGTTCATCTGTTCTTGACAGGTTATGAACATTGGACAACGGATGACAGTTGGTGCAGATGATTTGTACTTTCGGTCATGTGCGGTAAGTCCACCTTGTGTTAAAGTTTTCCAGTCATCTGGATCAAGTAGTTTTGAGTAGGCTTCATCTAGAAAAATGACTTGTGTGTTTTGATCGATGAGACTTTTATTGAAGGCCCTTTGCTTTGTTATCATCGCTATATACCTCGTTGGTATAATTCGCGTGATGGGCGTGAACAGGCTTGTTTTGCCGCTGTTAGGCTCTCCTATAAGACACATCACCTTCTCTTTGTGAGGCTTTATTCCAACGTTGAGGAGCCTCAAGTAGTATTCGCAGAAGTAGCTGACTTCATCTGGGGTCAAGCTGTTTTCTAGTATTTCTTGAAAATACCTTGCATCTGGAACCTTGGCGTGTTCATACTCTATGTAGGCTCTCGGAGTTTCGCCCTCTTTGACGGGGTTTACTTCAAATTGCCTCTTGCTGATTGAAAAGCACCACCCATTAGATACTTCGATTAAATCATAGTTTATGCGAATTGGCCTCGTAAATTCACACTCGGGGTCTGCCAGCATGGACTCCAGTTTAGAAAAATGTGGTACTATAACGTTTTTAATACGTTCGTTGTTGCAAAGCACTGAGAGGAACTTTTTCACTGTGCAACTGTGCTCGAACGTGAACTTCGCAGTAGGGTTTTTCCTGAAAACCTCCCCGTGATGCACAGCGTACCCTAACTTTCTCATTGCTCTTTCAATTTCGTTCAAAGCAACAACCACGGACGATGCAGCGAGTGCCTTGCCAAGAGGTGTGCGTTCAGGCTCGCTCGCGTTTTGGATTCCAAATACGTCAAATTCCAGTCCAGCTTTAAGGAGTGCTGGTATTACGTTTCTTTGTAATTCCACAGCAAATGTGGGGCATACGACTTGCAAGCGGACAACGCGTTCACTTCCTCGGATGGGCCCAATTGGCTCGTCTAATACTTGGGATTGCAATGTTTCTATGCAGCGTTCAAATGAAAGGTCGACTTTTCGTTGCAAAAAATCGTTGTTGTGGTCTTTAATGGTGGTAGAAATCGGAGCTACTGCGTTTTCTTCCTGTCCCCTTTTGCAATCGGGTAGCGATTTTGCTGTTACCTCCATACCCGTTTTAAGAAGGGCAGCATGTAGTGGCACTGTGGAAACTCTTAATCCATCAACGGATTGAATCGCTAGCCAGTACGAAATTGCTGGCCAATAAACCTTTCTTTTCGCCGATGAATTCACATCTTCTGTTCCGTCTTCACCTTGCTCCTCCTCTTCGGGCTGTTCTTGGTGACCTTTTTTCTCCACAACCGCAACTGACGAGAAAAAAAATGCCATTCCTTTAATTTTCTTGACCGCTTCATCACACTCGTCTCTCTTTTGACAAATTTGCAGCCATCTTTCTTCTAAACTTGTACCTTCCTGTGTACCGTAGGAGACTTTTGAAGATATCAGTGAACACTTCCCTTGTATTGCTGGAATAACTTTGCTGACTAAAGCACTCCGGATATTCTGTAAGAAATTAAATAGAATAAAAATGTAGATTGTCATGCTTGGTTGCGAGAAAACGATGATTTATCTCCCTTCCGAGCCAAGCCGTATAGAAAAAGCTGCCATTTTGTTTATGTGCGCGCGCTAATCACGCGTAAAATCATGCGTAGCTATGTGGTTAGGATGCGCAATGCAATAGTAAAGAATCAGCCATTTTGGATCCCAGAGCTCTCGTTTCTTTTGGTCACGTGGTCGGCAAAATCACCTTGTTTGTATGCTATCATTGTCAATACGACGTTCTTGTTGTCCGCCATCTTTAAATGTTACACATGGCGAAATAATATTTAAGCCCTTAACTTCGAAAATCCCTTAGATTTTGCCACAAAGTCAAACCGTCGTTTCAAAAATTCGTACTATACAAAGAAATGGGAGCAGTCGTTCTTGCTTAACTTCTTTGAGAGTTTCGCAGAAAAACGAATAAAACTACTTACCTTATTATTGAGTTGTCGTGCAGGTGCTGACGCCATGGCTGGAGCTGCGTCAACTAAGAACGGCGTCGGGTTGTTTGTCTACTTTTATACGAAATGGTCATGTGATTCTTAAATTCTGGCAAGATCTTTTGTTCGCTTTAAATTCCATCAAAACGCTATTGTCAATTAGAAGAACAATTAAAACAATGCTGACTGGACGTGCAAATGATTACGTCATTTTCTTTTGACAAGGAGAAAAGAATTACCGTGTTTTTGTGGTCGTTTATTCAGTGACGTTTGGTCAAGGTCAGGTATTCTTCGTTTAATCAACGAAACAGTTAACAGTGACAGGCATTTTTTTTTTAAAAAGGGTCATTACCACAGAAATAATCTTAGAGTCTTGTCTCTACTGCTAAAAAATGAATCTTTTGGTTGGTATGCCATTGTGCATGACTTCTCTTTCCAAAAAAACAGCTAAAGTATTCGGAGCTATCACGGAATGAAAACGAAAGATATTGTTGACCATTGTATTAGAAAAATGTCATCTCCTATAGTATAAGCTTGCAAACATTAATTGATCCGTAGAGCCACGTTGAAATACCAGTGGGTAAATTTGTATACCTGAGAACAGAACTGTAAGTGCTGTTCCCTTTGAATCCGCCATATCCGTCTCACTAAGAAAATGTGTGTAATTTAAGTCAGAAAGATCACAAATACAACGGCAATCGCGAAGACAGCGGGAACGAAACTTACAGTGAATGACAACTGCAATGAGGCAATATCAAATATCAATTAGTATACCTCACTACAAAACTGCAAGTGCCTTCCCCGTTGAAGAAATATTCGAAGTAGAACGGAGATGGCGGAGACAGCGGAGACAGAACTTACAGTTCAAATTGAAGTCATTTAAATATATCTCACTACACTACTACTACTACTACTACTACTACTACTACTACTACTACTACTACTACTACTACTACTACTACTACTACTACTACTACTACTACTACTACTACTACTACTACTACTACTAAGTAG